>JBAJNP010010404.1:0-16477 GCA_036877545.1 Yasuhikotakia modesta
GTGTGTGTGTACTGTATGCATGCGTTTGTGTGAAACCTGTTATGAGGGATCTCACTAAGTTCCTCTGTGGGACAGAATAATTATTGCCCCCCCACACACACACACATGTGCCCGGTCACCACAGGGTCCCTGCTAGTAATTATTGTATTTGACCATATAAATTTAATGTCTATAATCAAATTTTGACCGTGACGAGTCTTTCAGCAGTTGTGTCTGTTGTTTAACTTTCTGGTCTCTCAGGAGCGATTCTTAACCTGATAGGATTGCAGTATGTTTTTATGACAGCCACAAAATAAGAGGCACCGCAAGGCGTCTCTGATCAACTCGTCCGTTCTTTAGCCATCGCTGTATAATGAGATGATTTGTAATTATTGTTCATTTCATGGCACCTCAGGCTGTACTGGTCTGACTGGGAGTGGCAGTTCTCATCCCCCTAACATGGACGATTGCCTGTGTGGTTTCCTGTTAGTTGTAGCTAGTAAATGACGCTAGTTGTCAACAACTTGTTTGTTTGTTTGTTTGTTTTTTAAGTAACAAAAATGTTGGAAATTGTAAATATGTGAAACATTTTTGGAACATTCAAAATGTCCAATTATTGTTTGGTTAGAGGAATGCAATTCAATCATTTTAATGCGGTAACGTTTGTAAAAAGTTTCCACTAACTACTTAAGAATGTAGAGTGTCAAGAATAGAATGTAAGAATGTTAGAAACGTTCTGCTAACATTCTGAAAACTCTCAGTGTTAGTTGTGTTATTGAAGACAGTTTTAATTTCTTGGTAAATTATCCAAATCTAGTGTGTGTGTGTGTGTGTGTGTGTGTGTGTCTGTGTGTGTGTGCATGTGTGTGTGTGTGTGTGTGCATGCATGCGCATGTGCGTGTTTGTGTGCCTGTGTGTGTGTGTGTGTGTGTGTGTGTGTGTGTGTACACGTGTGTGTGTGAGCTGACTTCACCAGTCCTGAGGGCAGTGTGTCAGAGCAGATCTGTGAGTCCCTGCCCACTCTCATAGCTCTGCTAATGGAGGACATACCTGAAGGTCACCTTCAATATCTCCTCACTCAGAAAACAAGATAAGTGTTGCTCCTCTGAGCTTTCCTCCACACAACCCGGATCGTCCTGTGAGATTTAAAATCTTCTCCAGACTTTTAAAACACATTTTCCCAAGTGTTTTGTCACCCTCTTCACTCTTCGCTGTATATTAGACGTCCGTTAGGCTGATGGAACGACTGCAGTTCAGTCCAGGTGTTTCTAAACACGCGCACAAGTTTTTCAAAGCAATCGCTGCTTTTGTTAACATTATGCACCTGTGCAATCGGACAAATAACCTCGTGCTCTCTCTCTCACTTCATTTCTTTGTCTTCCCTCCCTCGGACGCCCACACCGGCACCCAACACCCTATCGCCGATGTTCCCGCTAATATGACTTGGAAAACAAAACACTTTACAACAATTACAGTCGATCTTTCTCTTCAACACTCCCACCACTTTCTCAAAGTACAGTATTAACTTCCCGCCGTGGAATTACCGTAGCAACGGGCTGTTGAAATGCGTTCTGTGCATTGGGATTTTCAGACTAATTCATCCTCAGAACTCTAAATACAAATTAGGCTTGTTAAACAGTATAATGCATTCATTAGCAACACTGAGTAGCCTTGTTGTGCGTCGAGTGCTTCTATTCAATCCTCCCTCGCTCGCTCTCGTTCAAATCCCCCCCATGCCTCTCCTTCATCTCTCCGTCTATCTGTCTCTCTGTCTGCCTAATTAAAAATGTAAATATCCGTCAGCTCATTGTGGTTTTATCTCAAGGAATGCTAATTAACACATTTTCAGAAGCAGTAATTGCAACCTTGAGGATGTAATTTAAAGGGTCTTGTTCGCGTGTCTGGATAATGAGAACGACGGTCTCATCAAGAGTGAGAGACACGCTGACAAACACTGGGAGGAAGAGTCCGGCTAACTGGGAACATTCTCAGAACGTTGGCTGGTGTTCTCTAAAAGTTACCACAAACATCCTTGCAGCAACATTAGAAGAGCTTTTTAAAATGTTATATATAATATATCAAACTGTTTTTCTTAAATTGTAAGTAGAACGTTTAAATATCTTACATTCAAGCAATAATGTTAATGCAACCTCAACAACTTGATGTTTTGAACATTCCTAGGACATTTAAAATAACATTTTTGATGTTTTTTTACTTGCACATTCTTACGGCTTAAATCATTAGCTGTGGTTTAAGGGTTTGGTTTGTTTGTTTTTAGACATTTGACAGATTTTCAGGTCATTTATTATGACAGCTTTACTGTTTTGGGTTGTTCTAAGAGTTTCTGAATGATTCATGTTTATGCTCATTTTTTGCATTTTAGTTTATGCACAAATGCTGATTTTACACTTTGATAATTATCCATGTGTTTGTCTCATACTGTACCTCATACCTCAAGTGTTTCAGGCTAAACTCCATTTTCCAGATGTTTAGCCAACACTATAAATAGTTTTTTAAACAACAATTTTCTTAAATGACAAATGTTACACACACCTGACATCTGCATCAATACAGTGTTGAGCAGAACATACATCCAGGAAGTTTGTGAAATTCTGTCAAAGTCACTGTGGCGTATAAGGTGAGGGAAGAATCCGTCTCTGCTGAGGAACACACAGAGGACACGACAGCCAAACCATAAAAGCAGGAAGCAAAGCCAGAGAGCTTTTAAGGTGCATGTTTCTGTGCTGCGGTGGGTGGGAATGCTCTCAAATCATGGCTGGGATTGATTTAATGGCTGACTGGCCCATGTTCTCTCTCTCTCTCTCTCCTCTATCTTTTCCATCTACTTCTGTTTTGCTTTTTTCTCTTTTTTATCTTTGACATCTCAGTTTTATGATCTGCTCAGCACGCCAGGCGTTCGTGACTTTATTTGACTTCCTTACATGGTTGAGGACTCTGTGTGACTGTCGCTCCTGACTGCGTTGGCTGCGCTGTACGTTCGGTCGTATCGCCGTTGGAATGTTTTGTTTGTTATACACTGTCGTTTGGATTAAATGTGTTTCAGTGCATTAAAATGCTTCGAGTTCCCCTCACAGACATGTTCCAGCTGTAATATTGGATTTTCCGAGCCCAAATCGGCTGCATGTCTCTTATCCAAGTCAAATGCACATGTTTTTGGCCGAACACCAAATGAACGTTGGCTTCGGTGATCGTGCGGTACGCTTCCAGGTTGCTTCTGTTTAGCTGCACAGCTTGAGAACAATAGCTTGTTCTGCACAGGATTGAAACAAAACCTACAGGTACATTGTGGTACAGATCAGGTTCCTTGTTTATTCCTCACTGAAGCTCTGTTTGGTGGTACCGTATGTGTGATCTTTCGGTGTGTGATGGGATGAGACGTAAATGTAGTTCAATGAAAATGAAGTCAGGAAAGCAGAGCTTCAGAAAGTTACTCTGTAAGTGTCAATAACAGTTCAATAGGAAATTGGACGGATTATAGACGAACCGTGTAATGAGTTAAAACGCTGCGTTCAGCAGGCGGCTGACTGACAGATCCGCTGATTTCAAATGCCCTCACAAATAAAGCTAATGACCAGTGTTCATGATCTGTGCACGTCTTAATCTAATACGTGTTCCCTAATGCCTCCTGAGGGCCCAAAAGAAAATATCTTAATAAACTATTATAGCACATCCAAGCAGTTTTTACAATTACACACACCAAAACCAACAGACACAGGCGTTATCTGGTGGTTTGTCTGAAGTTTGAGGGTGAACGCTCACATCATTGCTGGTTGAGAGTTTTATGTTGCCTGTTGTTCTAAAAAATACTGGTTTTAGAAAACATGAACCCAACATAACCCTGTTTATTTTCTAATACATGATCTTGGCTTTATAGTACATGATGTGTTAATATTTAACAAAGAATAATATTTAATAATATCTATTCATATTATACTAAATCATATTATATTAAATCATATAGATTATATTATATATCATATTCATATAATATTAAATCAAAATATAGTACAATGTATGCATATATGTGCAACTCCATATGCATTGTAAGGTTATACGTGTGTATGTGTGTGTGTGTTTGTATAAAGTCTTCATCATTTATGTTTTCTCCAAACAGACCATAAAGGCCACCTCTCCTCTCGGTGACCCCAGGGTGACCTATAACCTAGAGGAAGGTCAAGTTCCTGAAACCAACATGCCTGTGCGCTTTTACATTAAACCCAACCGGAGAGATGGTTCCGCCTCCATCCTGGTGGCTGAGAATCTGGACTACGAGACCACGCGTTTCTTCACGCTGAGGGTCCGTGTGCAGAACGTGGCGGCGGTGCCGCTGGCGTCCTTCACCACCGTTTACGTCAACATCACGGGTAACCAGTGACGTCTGTCAACAAAAGAGAAAATGATATATCTTTTGTGTTCCACAAGAAAGTCATACAGGTTTTGAATGACGTGAGGGTATTTTTTAATGTGTGGCACATACATGGACACTGTATTTACATTTAAATGATATGTGATTCAAAATTAAAGTTTCATTTCATTGTTTTATTTGTAACGGAAGACTTTCTTTCTTCTCTTCCTCTGGTGTCTTCAGATGTGAATGATAATGTTCCTTTCTTCATGTCGTCCACATACGAGGCAACCGTGCCGGAGGGGGCAGAGATCGGCACCTCTGTGGCACAAGTCTCCGCCTCAGATTTGGACTCTGGTCTCCATGGCATGGTGAGGCCCGACTGAACACGTTCCTTACTGGGTTCCTGCACTCCAGATCTAAACTAGAATAGTCAAGACTTACTGTCTCTTTGTTTGGTAGATGAATTGTATGATTTTCAGGACTTTGGCATGGCTAGCACCCATAGCATAGCTGGTTTAACAGCATCGGTTGTGGTTTAGATCTTGTCTCTCCAGCATTAGAGGATGTTCTGCTTGTGTTTATAATATGAACCTTACAGACTCCCTAACTCACAAAGAACGTTCTCAGAACATCTTAATGTCTAGTATTATTTTAAAGCTATTGTTTTGTTTACCCAGATTAATTACATCATCCTCAAAGACCAAAGCGGCGACTCGCAGTTCTTCAGCATAAATTCCTACACGGGCATCATTCACACACGCGCCACCTTCGACCGGGAGCAGAAAGGTTCTTACCTGATCGAGGTCCAGTCTCAGGACAGCTCAGAGTCGGCCCGACCCAGCCAGCAGGGCCAGCCCAACACAGGTGGGTCCATCAACCAGGTCTTCTCAAGCTGTTTCCCTCTCCACCAATCACAGCAGACGAATCAGTCTTCAGATGAGATCCATTCATTAACTTTAATAAGTCCCTCCTAATGAAGAACTAATGGCCTCTCTGAGGGTTTGTGGGTAATATGGGCCACATATAATATTATATGGCCAGAGTATGAAACAGTCATGAGGATGTTTATCACAGTTTTGTATTAATGATTTCAGACATTCCTTAGTAACCTTTTATTTAAAGCTTGCATATGTAATGCTGACTGTATATAAATTCCTCAGTGAATATTTTTACTGTAATCTATTATGTATTTTCAAAATAATGTAACATTAGATGTTTATTTACCAATTCATAACTACTTCTGTAAAAAATTGCATTGAAAATTGTCAATTTTATTATTATATTGAATTGAATGTTATATTGAATATTATATATGTATATATAAATTAAAAATATATATTGCTTTATAATCTAAATTTGCTGTCACGTGTTATAATTGTAGCTTTTTGCATTTAAAATAGTTGTATGTTTAGCAGATTTAGCATGGATTTGTTTTACTCTACAGATACGGCGTACGTGAGGATTTTCGTCACCGATGTGAACGACAACGCCCCGGCCTTCTCTCAGTCCGTGTACGAGATCAGCGTAGAGGAAGATAAGGAAGTGGGCTTTGCGGTCATCACCGTTACTGCTAACGATGAAGACGAGGGTAATTAATGGCACACGGACGCAGTTATCAGTTATCTTATCTCGCTCAGGCGTTCCTGTCACTCTGCTTCGTTGGTGGCCTTTGTTGTTTTTGTTTTGATTGTTTGTACGTCAAGTTTGTTGTTTGACAGCCCACTGATATTTTTGACAGATACGGAGGAGGCGGAGTTGAAAAAAGCAATGGTGAAATATATCTATGTGGAAAATTCGCTCCTTTTTTGTGCGCCGCTTGTTAGCAAATCTCTGCGGCGAATGTGGGAGTAACTGCTTCGGTCCTCTGTTTGATGCGTGTCTCTTTGATTTGTTTGCTCTTTGTTGTCTTATAGAAAATTATTAAATAAGTAGCAGAGGCTCTTTAATGATGGAGACAAACCCTTGCGTGAAAGATTTTGCAAAAATTTTGCAAGAGGTGCGTGACATCTGAGGCTCAGACGAATAACATTTGGGATTTTAAAGTGGAACGATATATACGGCTCCGGCCTTTTGAACAAACTACAAAAATGACAGAAGTATCATTTAATAGTTACAAAACTCTCAGGGGCATTACAAGAGGATAAGCAGTGATTAAAAGTAACAAATGTATTTAATGGCACATATTCTGAGCTGTCAGTCAAAAGAAAAACACATTAGAATAATTCTTGTTCTTCTTGAGAAGTGTTGTTTTTACAGTTTCATCAGTCAAAAGTAAGTTGACCACAGTTTAGCATTTGGATCTGCCAGAGCAAAAGTCAGGTGGTGTTTGTTTGTCTCTCTGACGTAAGATGCCAAAATGAATGCGTGCAAATGTTCTTAAAATGTTTGTAGAGACTCATATCTGTCTCAGAACATTAACTTAGCAGCTGAAACCTTTTAGCTGTAACATTTTAGCTGTAAATCAGGAACTTTAAAGGTATTTTTTGTTTTAACCGTTAGAAGATTTCATAGAGGAAAATATAATCGCTCAGATAATGTGTTTAAGTTATGTTTTATTTGGGAATCATGTTGTCTCAGATGTTTGATGGATGAAAAGTGTTAAAGGTTTTTATTTTGCAGAATTTGAACACAGCATTTGTTGAGATCTTGAAACTTTAGATCTTTGTCTCAGGAGAAACATCTGAGAAGAAAATCAGAAGTCTGTGTTTAATTTCAGGAGAAACGACTGAGATAAAAATAAGATCTTATTTATGGTTTGTGTTGTTTCCTGTAGGTCAAACCATGTTTCTCCTGTCAGCTATAGACTCGCTCCTGTTAATCTGAGTGCGACAGGTTTGGACAAATCATCTGTCCATCCAGTCTAATGTGCCAGGCTGCTGTCTCCCACCCCCTCGTTTCCCGTCCCCCGCTTCCGGCCTGTCACCTCCACACGCCTCAGTGACACGGTTTCTCCACCTGATCTCGCTCTGATTCCCATCAGGCAATGGCTCTCTCCTCATCTGTCAACATAAACAAACGGGCGACTCGGCTTCGCTGTTACATATGCATGACAAATCAGGTGTAGCGTGGAGCCGTGTCAACAAGTAGGGCTGTAGTGAAGGAGACGAGTGTTGAGACGGAGCCCTGCAGGTGTCTGATAGCTCATTAACGGTCAGACGATCCACCGTGGAGGTGAGAAGGGTGATTTGACCTGCCACGGCTGGATGGACGTCCAAAACCGGGCGACGGCTAATATCTCACGACTGTCACGGAACGAAATGCAAATCAGAACTCGGTGTCCCTGCTTTGAAAGGCACAATGAATAAGATCGCCATTAAAATGCAATATTTCATATTACGCTGGGGATGGAAATGGGGTGTAGAAATAATTAAGAGCTGATTTGTGGGGGTAGAAGAATTTTATGGTCCTGTTAAGTGTTTCCTAAAGCTGATTAGCAGTGTCCTCGCTGAGCTGTTCATTAAACTCCAGACTGATTTCACAGATGAAATATGTAAAACACACAGAACTTTCTTCAAGCGATGAGTGAGCACAAGGTCTCGTGAGCCAAAGTCCCAAAATCACAGATCTCTCTAACATCTCAGTTGTTTCTCCTAGACACCAATGAGATTAAAATGAGCAAACAAAAATTTAGAGGAAGTCTTCTGTGTCTCAAATGTTTCTCCTGAAAAAAGACCCAGATATCTCACAAATGTCTCCATTAGAGTTTTAAGAGAGATCTCAACAGTGTGACACATTAAGCTTAGATTTCTCAAGTCTGCAACCAATTTTTATATATTCAGATTGAAACATCTCCTATCAAATGTTTCTAAAGCTGTATTATCTTAGCTAAACAATCTGCACAGATTTTTTCTTCATACTATGAAAGAGCAATTTCTCCTTCCTGGGCATCATTTCTGAAGTATCTGCTTATATTGTTTTGTGTACAGGGACCATTTATACCATGTGAAGAACAGTTAGATAGTTGGTTAGTTTTCCATAGATCTGTCAGATTTCAGTAGTTTAAGCTGCTGGTCAGTGGTGGATGTTTTTAGAGAGGAACCACACATCTCAGCTGGTCATTAAGAAAGTGGCTTCTGGCAAATTCAGCGATTCTTCCCTCAGCGAGTGTCACGGCACGTCACGCTTCACCAGCGTAACGCCGGAGTCAGGATGAGCGCCGCACGTTTCAATGAAATCTTCACACGTCAAGGCCAGATGGTGTTTGTCTCAGAAAATCTCATCCAGGCTGCTGAACAGAGAAACTGCTGCTGTTTCCCCCCACAGCGAACCAGAGCCAGACAGATTTAGTCGGGGTCAAGCTGGGCAGCACCAGCAAACAATTTTAGGTTGTAGGAACATTTTTCTAACGTTTCCCTTTAGTAACAAACATTTTTTTTGGATGTTATATAAAGATTATATTTACACTAATGATGTATATTATATATATGCTATGTATAATATTTTATTATTTTGGCACCAAATATTTTTATTTAAAGAAAAATACAGATTTATACTATAAACACAACAGGTTTAAAACAACATATAGAAGCTTATTTAGACTTTGGTTTATGACTTTTATATTTTAAAGCCACTGTTTACAGGAAAGATCACAGTGGGATTTGTTTAATGATGTATGGATGAGCGCAAGCGTCTATATGTTATAAAAACGTGTACAAAAACTCTCCATGTGGCATTTTGTTTATGTACGTTGATTCAGATGTTTAAGCACATGGTATATCTTTCATTTATGTAATCCTCATCAAATGAGCGCAGATTAACGCTGACATTCTCTCTTCATCCAGCTCAGATGAGCTTAACGCTTTCTGTACCGCTAACGCTTCCCATCCACCCATGCAGGTGCCAACGCTAAGCTGCGCTACCAGATCACCTCAGGGAACACCGTGGGCGCCTTCGATGTGGAGCCTGAGGTCGGCACCATCTTCATCGCCCAGCGGCTGGACTACGAACAGGTCCAGCACTACGAGTTACGGCTGGTTGCGTCGGACGGCAAGTGGGAGAACCAGACGACGGTTCTCATTAACGTCATCAACCAGAACGATGAGGCCCCGATCTTCAGTCAGACCGAGTACCAAGCCAGTGTCACAGAGGAGCTGACAGAACTCCCTGTCTTTGTGCTTGAGGTGGGTAGTTAACTGCTTACAGGTTGGGTAGTTCATTACAGAGAGACTAGTTCAGTGCCCAGCTCACAGTAATGGTTAAAGTGAACTTCTAGGTTAGTTAAATTGTTAGACATGTGTGTGTGTGCACGTATATATCTGTGTGTGTGTGTAAACGTGTATATATATGTGTGTGTGCGCACGTATATATATATATATATATATATATATATGTGAGTGTGTGTGTGTGTGTGTGCACATGTATATATGTTTATGTATGTGTGTACACGTGTATATATGTGTGTGTGTGTGTATATATATGTATTTGTTATATATTTAAAGAGTTTAGAAACTCAAGCAGACAGATTGAAATGTTGTGCTGAAGTGTTTTAGTTAAAAAAATAAAACAAACATTAATGTTAATGTTCTGGTGGACAGACATATCAACCTTTAGCAGAGAGCAGAAATGTTGGAAACGTCTAGTGTGCATCATAAATTGATTCCAATTTTACTGCAAGTTTCCTTGAATAATAAGTCATGTTTATTAATGTGCTTTTTAACTTTTAAGCCTCTTTAAGAAGAAAAACAGAACAATTTTTTTACATAAATATTTTGACACACCTTACCATGGTTGTCATTCTCTGCTGGTGTCTTAATTTTACCACCTATTGTGTCTCAGTTTAAAACACTTCAAAGACTTTTTCATAAACGCACCGGAAAAGAGATGCGAATAAATGTCTGCATACTTCTATTAACTTTTAATTGCCTCATGTGTTCTGTGAGGAGTGTGTTGCATTCCAGTATGCATACTTAGTGTTTCCCATCTGCTGTGCTTCCAGGTCTCCGCCACAGATCCGGACCAGGAGGCGGATCAAAGTGCAGTGCGCTACTCCCTACATGGGCAGGGGGCTGGTAGCGAATTCACCATAGACGAGTTGAACGGAAGGATCTACGCCCAGCGCCGCCTGGACCGTGAGGTTCGGTCCGCTTGGCAGTTTCTGGTGCTGGCCACTGATGAGAATGGGTCGGGCCTGACCGGGTTTGCTGACGTTCAAGTCGATGTGCAAGATATCAACGACAACGCGCCTGTCTTCCTGTGCTCCACCGATAGCTGCTTTTTGGGCCACGTGCCTGAGAACTCCCCAGCGGACACGTCCATAATGGAGATGCGGGCCACGGACCTGGACGACCCCAAAGTTAGCAAGAACGCCATCCTGACCTACAGAATCGTGCAGAACGTACGCAACGAGATCAATCTGAACCTTTTCTCCATCAACCCGGCCACAGGCACCATTTATACCGTCCTGCGGTCTTTGGACCGGGAAGCAGTGGACCGGTACCTTGTTGTCGTTGAAGCTCGTGACGGAGGAGGACTTTCAGGAACAGGAACGGCCACCATTGTGGTTTCTGATGTCAATGATCATCCTCCAGTCTTCACCCAGAGGATCTACATGGCCTCCATGCCAGAAAACCTGGACATCAACAGCGAGGTTGTGGTGGTGGCTGCTACAGATGGAGACGAGGGTGAAAATTCTGTGATGACCTTCAGCATCATTGGTGGAGATGAAGACCGCAAGTTCTTCATTGAAACAGACAAGGTGAATCGCCGTGGCGTGGTGAAGCTGAAGAAGAAGATTGACTTTGAAAAGCCACACGAGCGCACCTTCAACCTGACGGTCAAAGTAGAGGACGCTGATTTTTTTAGCCTGGCTTACTGCGTTATCCAAGTTGAAGACTCCAATGATCACGCACCGGTCTTCTTTCCACAGTTCTATGAGGCTGGATCCATGTTTGAAGATGTTCCAGTGGGCACCATTGTGGCTCAGGTGACCGCCATGGACCTGGACTCAGGCCAAAACGGGAGGTTCACGTACAGCATCGCTCCAGAATCTGATCCATTTCAGCAGTTTTTGGTGGATAAGAGTGGTTGGGTCGTTGTGGCTGATTCTCTGGACAGAGAGAAGGTGTCTCAGCACAGACTCATGATTCTGGCCACGGACATGGGCAGCCCAGCTCTGACCGGTTCTGCTGTTGTGCTAGTGACCGTACAGGACGTCAACGACAACGGACCAGAGTTTGAGGCTCCGTATCGGCCCATTGTGTGGGAGAACACGGCTGCTCCTCAGACCGTTCACATGAATGAAACTTCAGTTCTTCTGCATGTTATTGATAAAGACACATCGTCTAACGGAGGGCCGTTCTCTGTACGCTTACTGATGCTGACCTCAGATGTTACCAATTTCAATTTGACTGATCTGAGAAACGGCAGCGCCATGGTAACCGCTCTGCGCACCTTTGACCGGGAAAAGCAAAAACAGTATCTTCTTCCCATTCTGATGATTGACAGCGGCTCTCCACCAATGAGCTCCACTTGTACGCTTACAGTCATAATCGGAGACAAGAACGATCATCCTCACACCCCTGGACACAGCGAGTTCATAGTGTACAACATACAAGGTGTGTTTCATAATCTCACTCACACAAATATGCCATTATGGTAATATGTGCTTCTTTGATACAGAGAACTGTGCAAAAGTCTGAGGCCACCATCAGCTTTGTAGTTTTAATGATTATTTATGTTTATTTTTCTTGTCTTTATTAAAACACAAAAAGAAATTTAAGAAAACAACTTTCAGAATAAAATTTTGTCTTCAGAAAAAGCATTAGTATTTAGTTTGACCTCCCTGACATTAGACACATTTTGAACTCTTTTGGGAAAACAGTTCTGAAGACATTAGATTAAATTATTGAAATTATGAATTATGAAATTATTTGGATTTTGATGGTTCCTGACGCTTCTGAAGTGTAAAGGGAGTTCACACTAAATACTTGCCCCAGCACTTTTTAATTTGTGTTTTAATATTACATGAATTATTTCTGTATTTGAGCTTGTATTCTAATATAAAGACATTAATAATTATTAATAATTTCCTTAAATTATTATTGATAACCATTAATACTAATTAATTTAGATAATCATATTTAGTCATTGTTTCATTGTTCAGATCAGTTGATGGCCTGAAATCTTTTCACAATACTGGACACAGCACTAAATGATACATATATCATGTTTATGTACCATGAAATTTACATGCAAAATACTTTCAAGTCAAGAATAATAAGGCAGAGTAAAGTAAACTGGCTTATATCCATCATGTGGCATTACTGCAGTACACATATCCCCAAAAACTCATTTCATGTTTTACACCATCTGTTAACGTGAGATGTTGGGAAAGAAATGTTGTTTCACTTGATGTATTTTTAGCATTTCCTCTGTTCTCTGCAGGAAATGTATTAACCTTCTAATAGGAATTCGTCATGTAGCTCAAACGTGGCACGGCGTAAACAATTTACGTAAATCCCAGGTTTAAGAGGCACATAAACAGGCGCAATTTCAAAAGATGTTGATTTCATGACTAACAGGATTACAGCGTTTCGTTTTGCCTTTTGGAGAAATGGCAGCGGCGCATGCTAATAGCATTGTACCCCCCCACTGTGCTGTTTCAGTGGGTCCATATGTGCCAGTGAGATGCTCTGCTTTCTCGTTTATCTCTTTAAAGATACGTCTCTTCCACCCACCCGCACACACATGCACACACACCCTCACACACACACACATGCACACACACCCGCACACACACACACATGCACGCACACACATGCACACACACCCGCACACACACACACATGCACACACACCCGCACACACACACACATGCACACACACCCGCACACACACACACATGCACACACACCCGCACACACACACACACCCGCACACACACATGCACACACATGCACACACACACAGACATGCACACACACACAGACATGCACACACACATGCACACACACCCGCACACAGACATGCACGCACACACACACATGCACACACACCCGCACACACACACAGACATGCACACACACCCGCACACACACATGCGTGGCCTCAGGTGTTGCACAGACTGGGTGGAGGTCGCTGTTCTCTAACCTCATTATGTATTTTCCCCAGGTTCGCTCCCCAACACAGTGCTTGGACAGGTTCAATCCCCTGACCTTGATGACTGGAGCGAGAAGATGTACAAGTTCGAAGGCAAACCCCTCAGGTGCTTTGATGTTCCGTCGAAGTTTGATTCCAGCCCTGCTGTGTCAACTCACTCTTACAAGCAAAGAGAAAGAACAAAAGCTAGCGAGAGATAAAGAGCGCGGGCGCGCGGCGTATTAGCGCACCGACGCCTTTCCTGTCACCTGCTTTTTAATACTTCATCAAACATGAGATTCAAAATTCACTCTGAAGTGAAACAGCGAGTCTGTCCCAGTAACTGATATGAAAAATGAGGTTAGCTGCAGGTTGTTTCTAATGAGCTGCGTGTCAGCCTTTGTTCACACTGCACACAAATCCAATTCAGTTTTGACACTGGATCTTTAGAACCGACCGATCGCACTCCAGCTAACAGGGAACTTTCTTTGACTAACGTTCTTTAAAAGTTCTCTCAACATTATCAACACATGGTTGGAGTAAAACATGTTAACACTATTTTTAACTTTTTAACTCTATATATCATATTAAAAAATGTTACGTTTTGAAATGTTACAGAGTTTTAAAACGTTTGAATAATGTTCTGGTAAATGAAAGCTTGCTGAGTTTGGTCCGGTTTTGGTCCAGTTTGGTTTGAAGTTCAATCGCAGTCAAATCTGAAGTTCCATTGAAAAACTTTGTCTGAAAACACATTGTGAAGGATCTGCCCTCATTAATTTGGATAATTAACACATTAATACATTAGCAGTTTAATGCTAGCTAGCCTGACGCATCTCTTGGCAGGGAGAGTGTGGCTTCAATCCAGGCAGTTTTTCATTTGCTTACTTGACGGTTAAACACCTAATTTGGCACCAGCGCTGAAGGTCACCAGCGATGTGGAACTTCACTCCTGTGATGTGAACATGATCGAATTTAATTTGAGCAACGGCTAATGTGAGTTTAGCGACCTTGCTGTACAATATCCGAAGCTTTTTACATGGCCAGACAAAGCTCCGGCGCAGTTAAAGAGCCATAAACCAGCGCTGGTTTAATAGATGTGTCAAATTAACAGACTTATTTTTGTGTACTGCTTAGCCCTTATGCCAAACACAAACTTCCTGTAACATTCTGAGACTTTGCATCTTTTCTTTGTTGTTTCAGTGTCATTTTGTGTGTCAATTTACAGATGAATAAATTCAAGTAATTGGCTTGTTTAGAGATGAGAATGATGTTATATGTAATGCACCGATAAATGTCACAAACATTCTGACCAATGAGGAGACAGTTTAATCGTGGGACGTTTGTTAAAATGTTTTACTCTTCTGAAATATTGAAAATGATAAATCATATTAATTAGGTCTCATGTAGCCCCAGCTGTGACCTTAGAAAGTGTTTCTGCTGTCTCTCGTATCCTAAAGTAGAAAAGCTGAACTATACGGATGCAGATTCATGGTTCATGACTAATTATTTCTGTCCTTTTCCCACACAGGCAGTTCGGTCTGAACCAGAGCAACGGTCAGCTGAACATCAGAGAGGGGACAGCAGCTGGAGTCTACAGCCTTCAGGTGAGGGTGGCAGATAAGAGCTGGCCAGATGTCACCTCAACCGCCGAGGTCACTGTGATGGAGTTGGATGAGGAAGCATTGAGGAACGCCGCTTCTGTGAGACTGGCCAGTGAGTGACCTTCCCTTCAAAAAAAACATCTCCAAAATATAGACTCGGTTTTTTATGCATATAAACACTGTAGGTCTTTAAATAGTCTTTTTATATAGTTGTTTTGGGAAACAAAGTCCAGATACCTCTGATATTAGCATGATACATAACATGCCCACTTTTACATGTCAGCGACACCCACTCTGTGTTCAGCAAAGATGGGACAGATTCTACAAATGTCAAAATGCTTAACAAATAGAATTAATCTTTGTTTGTGTGTGTTGTGTACAGACCTGACTGCAAATGAGTTCCTCCAGTCATCTGGGAACGCGGAGAGCAGATACATGCGTCTCAGACGCGTCCTGGCAGAGCTTCTTCAGACGCAACTGGAGAACGTGGACATCTTCAGCCTGGCCAGCGGCGGCCTGTCGGCCCAGCGGCACCTCAGCGTGTGGTTCGCTGCCCACGGCTCGCCGTACTATAAACCCGAGAAACTCCACGGTTACCTGGCCATCAACAAAGCCAAGGTGAATATTTCATCAATGAAAAGATTTAACAGGGAATGTTTCAGGGAAAGTTCTGTCAAAGTTCTTAGAAATGTTTTTCCACTAATGTTAGTAGAAGCCAAAGATCAATGACTTTATTCTTTAGTTAGTGGAACATTTTAAAAAAGTTACAGAATTAAAATAATTTGTTTGTGTTACTGAATGGAAACGTTATGGAACGGGATCTATAAAAACGGTGTTGCTATTGTTAGCATCCCGGAGCGATTGCCCACACCACCTTTAAGATCAAACAAACGCTACAATATTAATAATGATTCATATAAAAACCATGATATTAGTGCACTTAATTTAAAGCATATAGACAAATAGTTCATAAATAAAGTTTACAGACACAATTATCAGCCTGTGAAAAAAGTAGCAATGTTTGCAAAAATGCAAAAAGCAAAAATGAATGAACACAATCTTCCTCTCAGGTGGAGTCGGCGCTGGGTGCGACCATTCTGCAGGTGGGGGTGGATGAATGTACGTACACAGACTGTGGCACTACAGGGGGCTGCTTTAGCAGAGTGACATTTGGTGACACCCCCACCACACTGAACAATGGAAACGTGTCTCTGGTGTCTGTGGCGACGGCGGCGAGCGCTCAGTGCGGCTGTGTCACGCGGGAGGCCGTTCACCTGCAGTGTTCAGCGTACTCGCGTAACCCCTGCCTGAACGGAGGCACCTGTGTGGACACTGAGCTAGGCTACAGGTAACTGAACCCTTCATGTGCCGCTAATAACGGCTCACTAGCTAACAAATGTAGGCTGTGAGAACGTTTCCTTAACGTTTCTGTTAGTATAAAAAGGTCAAAAGT
>JBAJNP010010405.1:0-16475 GCA_036877545.1 Yasuhikotakia modesta
AGTCAAACCCACAACCTTTGCACTGCTAACACCTAAGCTCTACCGGCTGAACTACAAGAACCCTACAGGGTTCTTTTATAATGTATCCCTCACATAGACCATTAATATACTACAATATTTGCTGAAGGAAAATGCATACAGTAGTCTTACTAATATAAATCATCTTAATCGTCTGTAATCGAAGAGAATTGCATTGACTGCACACATGTTAGGAGTTTAATACCCAATGAAACTTTGTATAAAAGTTTAATGGTAGCTGTTGCCTATATGGCAAGATTGGACAAGCGACAAGCTATCAATAACAAATGCAAAGCATGACCAACCTGCATTCATGATTTTCTTGGGCTTGCTGAGGGCAGACATGGATGGGTTGGGTGTAGGCATGGTGTCCTGGCCCTGCCGCGCCTCCACTGGGTCGTACTCTTTACCGTCATAGTTGGCGTCAAAGAACTTCTTAAACCACTGAACAAATTCAAAGTTGTCCTGAAATTTGCCCTTTACTAGCTTATCAACTGGAATGATCTGAAATAGAGAATATTTGTATTAAACTACAAAAGATTTAGTAGAAAAAGAGAATAATGAAACAAAACCTTTTTACCTTTAATGTACAGATTATAATATTATAAAACAGCTGTTAATTTGTATAACCACCAAAAAAAAAACACTAGTGACAAAGGACAAATCAATGTCTGAACAATGTCAAGAACAAGTTGTCAAGAACTCATTAACAACGACTGGCTGTGTTTCCATAAAAACCTGCATGTTCACTTCTGCTTCGCTCAATCTGACTCTTCAAACATTGCTTGTACAGACAGCCTTGGGGAAGAGAAATTAACAGAGTAGCGACTTACCTTGTCGACTCCCATTCTCTTGAAGCCGGCCTGTAATATCTTAAAATTGTGAATGTATTCGTGCTCTAACTTTGCACCAAATTTAACTTTCTTTAGAGGTATGCAGCCTGGAAACAGCATGTCCATGAACTGGCAATAAGCTGCACCTGCAGGGAAAATTACAACTAACAATTATTAACAGATTTTAAACAACATAAAATCAAACCTGACTCTATTTACATTTATTCCTGCTCTTATAGTCAATGATTTATCATGAATGCTATTCAAGTCAGTTGTTTTGTGTTTGCTATTTTTATTCAAACTTTTAAATGAATCAGAAACTGTCATTGTCAGAAAATTGTCATTTTCTGCTGATCAATTACATTACATTGTAATTACAATTACATCAATTACCACTGCAAGCTACTGGATGATGTTAACCAACACCTAAACAGCTATTTAGGCATTGATTTAACACATTTGCTGTCTCTGTTCTGGTACGGAACACCCAGTTTATGTTCCCAATCCAATTCCCAATCCATTAAATCTGTTGGTTTCAGATCTGAGCTCATTGAATATCCTGTTCCTTTTAAATGTTTATGACTGCAAAAGCAGTTGGATTTAAACGGCATATAGCGATTGGGAGTTTGGGATCATAAAACAGTTTTTACAGTGAGACAGCCAAGCCTCACAATCGCAACTCACCTGAACATAAAAGCTCAATTTTGGTGAAGTTCATCTGTAAAGACTCGTTGATCCAGGCCAGCATGTCATGGCGACTCAGATTGTCGCTGGTCACTGAGGTGGAGTACACATTAACAGCCATGTCCTACAATTCAGGGATAAGCGAGACATTAACCAGTGTGTGAACAAAGACGTGTAAATTGAAATCTGTAAGTGGTGAGGTAGTCTCTATGACTGTTTTAAAAGAGGCTGTCAAAATCTTACATGTGCACACATTCACTCCATTGCTAAACCATATATTTAGTTTCTAACACGGTTGGTTATTGAGAGTGTACCAAAAAAGGTTTCAATATTTCCCTTTTACAGCGAAAAATGCTGCTCTGGTATTCTGGCAATAAACATTCTCCTTTAAATAGATTCATACTACAAGGATCTTCAAAATAATGATCACTAGTATGGACATACAATTGTGTCTCTGGGGAAATCCATACTCCACTATGTAACCCACTTTAGAAGAACTGCCATTAATGTACTGCAATGGCACTACGCAGATGCTGAGAGAAACAGCAGTAATAACAATTGCGCTCACCATAAACCCCTTATAAACCCTAATAAGCTGCCCTATGTAGGCAGCATTCTAGCCGTTCTATTAAGCAATTGGGAAACATTTCTGATCATAACAGGCAGCCTCGATCCGATGGGGAAAAATGTTGCCTAGGTAGACAGCACGCAAGACTCTGAGCCACAGCCCCTGAGTCATACACCGCCTTCATCCCTACACAGGCCTCGCCTTCTTGTCTTTAACCCGTCCTAACAGGCTTATCTATGAGAACACATCACAGGGAGACGTCTATAGTAAACGCCAACCACCGGCCACATAAAGCACGAGACTGGCGGAGTATCAGACAAACCCCGCAAATTCTTTGTCCCATAAAACATCAGCAACATCAGCTTCCGTTACCGACTTGGGCTAACCGCTCGTTCAGGGTACCCGTTAAAAATAAAACGTCTTCCTATAAATATTTTTTTACTAAGTCTAGCGAAATAAATGCTGCCGCGCGGTTGTTATTTGCTGTAATATAACAATAATACAAATATTTCACGGTATTTCTAATCTCTCAGACGAGTTTTACCTCTGCTTCGCCGGCGCCTCTTTTTCTCAGATCATGCGTCGGTTTGTTCTTTGGACGTCTTACGTCATCACGTACACTTTCACCGAGGAGAATATGAATTGTGGGAAAATAACCGACAAATTAAGAGCATTACAATAAAATTGTTGTTTCGTTATTTTCAGGTTAGAAAGTAACAATTACAGATAATTTTTTACTTTATTATTTGTACATGTAAGATCTTAATGTAATTGACTTTTTAAATAAGTAAGTAGATTTAAGAAACACCATCACATTTCCATGTGTTTGGAATGTGCCATTCATGATATGACATCATGGCACATCTAATGTCATCACATTCTTTGACATGCAATGTGTCAAATGCACAAAGAATATGACAGGAACAAGAGTAAACAATTATTCTTAATATAACTGCATAAAAACATATCCCCAGAGATTTTTGTCTCACCAAAGACTTTATTTTTCTTACAGATATCATCTCTGCTTAGTCTTTTATTATTTACAATATGTAAACAAGAGAGTCCACAAGACAGAAAAAAAAGAAACATGCCCACAATAATTATAATCTTTCCCTTTACTCCTCTGGAATTTTTGTTAATGTTATCACTTTATAATCAAGAGTACAAATCTTTCCAAAATGTAGTGACAATCCGGAAGTACTAACAATCATATTTTGACCTTGTACAATCATCCTCTTTCTGTGTCTTTACCTCATTATAAAGTAAACCCACCTTTCCAGAGGCACTTCTAAGTGCATCTTTGACATTTACAGAAAAAAGCTATCAAGCAAACATTTGTTTTTGCAGTTTACAAAAGTTCATGTGTATAAAAAGGACAACAGTATAACAGTTGTATATTTCATATCAAAGGGTGTCTCTGTCTTTGTACTTTACAAGTCACAAATTCAAATACGAAATGATGATGTACGTAGAAATGAATCAAACGTTTATAGGCATTTTCATAATGTTCCACGTGATGTAGTGAACAGGAAGTGTGCTGACCTCATGTCCTGCCCACACTTACAAAGAAAACAGGCTTTCAGACCTCTGTTGAAAATGAGTCAATGTCCAATGCTGTTAAAATCTGACTCTGCACTTGAATGGCACCATTATGATAATAAAAAAAGATTATCTAGGCAGCCCTGTGGTTATGACACAGCAACAGAGGAGCTGCCTTTAGTGTTGTCTGTTGAGGGGGAGGGTCCTCGGTTTGCAGGTGACGTCCTTTCACCTGTTGGTGAAGGTTGTGTTTTTGGAGACTGTCCTACAGGTTTTCCAACTGGATCTGAAGTAGTTTCTGCTTCTGTCTCCTGCTGAGATGCTGTGGCTGAAAAGGAAGAAAAACATTTGTATAAAATGCAAAGAGAGAGTGGCTATGTTTCTGAATAAAAAACTAGCTGACTGTTTTCTGCATATTGTGAAGTATATGCACTTACATACTAATAAATATTATAGTATAAAAAAAATTAAAAATACACATAAATGCATTAATCCACATCTCTTTGTAATACTTAATTCTGATTGGTCAATCATATCACTGAGGCTCCTGATCGCCCAGTCAGGGTTGATTTTGCAAGTAAGCCTAAGGAAAGCATACCTGACTGTGTACAGGATTTCATGTGTTCGGGCCAGTGGGCCTGCTGGCAGGGGTAGTCACAGTAACTGGTGTTCCAGCAGCAGTAGAATATGGCCTCTTTTTTGCAGTTGGCACACCATTGTTTCTTCTTGGTCTCGTCCACTGCCTGCTGTTTCTCCACCTCCATCTGCTTTTTCACCTCGGACACCAGCCTCTCTCTCTCCTGCTCCAAACTCTGTCTCATCTCAGCCATGGTCAGCTCTGTACACACAGATATGTTTTCATAAGAATGTTGCTCCAAGAATAACAAAAACTTTTAGCAGATGTCACATGTTAACATCTGTACAAAATTCCTAATTTTGCAGAACAATTTCATAATGTTTATAGGGCTTAAATCAAAATGTTGAGTTACCCAGATTATGTTTCATCTCGGACAGTTCCTGTTGGTGCAGCCACTGTAACTTCTCGATCTCAATCCTCAACCGTCGAATCTACACCAATATCCACAGAACATGTAAAAAGAACCAGGACATTAACAGATATCCTCTCAGGAATTCTCACTATTCATAGAGGAAAATATGTTGTTGGAACAGAAATGATGTTAGGACACAAATATGCACAGACCTCTGCGATGGTGTTTCCAGTTGTGCTCTTGGAAAGGTCTTGGTAAATCTCTGTCATTGTTCCCTTGATCACATCCATCATCTGCAATTATGGAAAAAACACCTAATTCAAAACTAGATTCCTTGTGGATTTTTAAAAGATTTAATCCAACGTTCTGTTTTGTAATTTCTGCTATTTGCAAAGTTGTCCTGGGCCCTGCAAAATTTAGCTTTGGCCCTGCATAGGACTATTTGAGTTTTAGCCGTGGCCTAGAATCAAGGCTAACATGTACCAAATGTATAAGCATGTACACTGGTATTGTTCTTCTGTTCTGTTAAGTGACTTACTATAAACATATAAACTGATAGTTGTAGTGACTAACAATTCAATGGATATCTAACTCACCTTTGTGGTGTACTTGGCGATGTCAGCAGCCACATCTGCAGAGGCAGGAGGGGTGAGGAAATCTCCGGCCAAACTGGTGGTGGAGGAGCTAGATGCAGTGTTGACAGGGGAAGCGTCTTTTTGTTGAACAGCTAGTAAAACAAGAAACTGCTAATGAGGCAGGAGACAATGATATGTCATGCAAAGGCTGATTGTGTAACCTTATGCTAGGTATATGTCAGTTCTGTAGAGCTAAGAATTTTGGCTAACCAACAGTCATTATATAGAATGGAGACTGTCAGCACAAGGGTTTATAGGAAAATAGCATTTATGTACCCTTGACAGACTGCCTGGTCTGGTAGCGGGTGCTGGAGTTGTTTGTTGAAGTTTGAGGCTGTGATTGGTTCTGGACTGGTGTCTGAGGAACTTGTACACCCTGCTGCTGCTGCCTCTGGACCTTGTTCATGTGCCACTTTTGGGAAGATGTCTGGAATTTACCTCCAGCCTGGTTCCACGCAGCAGGTCGCTGAGCTGGCTGTGTGCTCTCCTTGGGCAGCAGAGGGCGCTGTTTCTTCACCACATTGGAGGCTGCTGGGACGGCTGGAACAGGGAGAACCGCTGAGGTTGTGGTAACCTGAGCGGGGGATACAGTTGTGATAGGGGCTGGTGGCTTGATTGCTGCTGTGGAAGTATCTTTTGGACCAGGATTGGAGGAGGATGAGATGTTATTGTCTGTGGATGGAGAAGCTGCTATGCTGGTTGATCCAAGAGCTTTACCTGGACAGAAGATGTTACTTAGAAGATCTTGGATGATGCAAAAACATAAAATTTAAAGGAATCCATAAAGTACAAAATTAATAAATCTCAAAAATATTTACCCTCAGTCTTAATGCCCGTCTGATCTTTAGGTGTGGAGATGGGTGTTGATGCAGTATCTCGCTTAGCTTTCTTCTTCTCCCTTCCTCCTGGTTCATCACCGAGGTCTATCACTAGCTCCCGCTCTGAGTCTGAGTCCATATCCACATCAGCACCTGCAGTTCGTCCCTCCTGCTTTGGCTGGGACCTCTCCCTCTGGGTCTGCTGTGGGGATTTGTTCTTCTCCTGAAGATCCTTCTCCAAACCACCACCTAGCTTTTCTTTGGTTTGGAGATCTGAGGATTTCTTATCCTCAACTGCTGTTCCTCCATCAGTTGTGGGGACAATGTCTTGGTCTTGTCCTTGAGTGGACGGATGTCTCTGGGTCTTTTTGGAGTCTTTGTGGACACTGCTGCTGTGGTTAGTGTTTTTAGGCTTCTGCTCATCTTCAGACATGTATTCACTGTCACTGGAGTCAGATTTGTCAGACTCATCAGAGTCGCTGTGCTCCACACCGCGGTACACATGATCTGAGATGTCATCAATTCCTGTATGTACAGAAGATCCGCTTTGAGTTTAAGAAGATGAAGGATATGAAGGGTAAATGTGATACTGATGTCATTGATGACCCAATGACATTACTCTGTAAATGATATTCAAACATGACATGTTTTGTTGTGATTAATCTCTGACTGGTCACTCATTACCGAGTTGAGCCTTGCAGTCCTCTATGGTTTTATCCAAACTCCTAGTTGTTTTTTTGGGAGAGGTGAGGAGCACTGAGGTTCCTTGCTGCTGTTGCTGTTGTTGTACAGTCTCGCTGAGCTCCTTAAGGTCCATTTCAGCTTTAATACGATCTGAGAGTACAAATCCAACACAAATTGCAATTAATCCTAAGCCACTTACAAATAAGGAAACGTCACAAGCAGGCTGACACTCACCAAGGTTGAGGTTAAGGATACCGCCAGTTCCTGTGCCCCTTTCCTGTTTAACCTGGGTGGGCAGTGAAGGCTTGGGGCTGCCACTTGTTTTCAGAGATGCAGGGGAAGCTGTTGGCCAAAAGTAACACTTTTAGTTCACAAGAACAGCATCACACATTGTTCTTGCATCAGAGTTAGCAAAGACCAAAATGTTTACTAGTTATATGTAACTCAAACACCTGTGTAATCCATTGAGTCTTCACCAGCACTATAGTGGCTTGAAGAAACTTTGGCCCCTCGTTCGTCCTGCTCCAGGTCTGACCCCGTGTGGACTGACGAGTTGGTGCTCATTGGAGATCTGGGCATGTCTGTCACAGAGATCGGACGCCCCGCCCCTCCTCCTGACATCGCTGTCTTACTCAGGAGCATCTTGGGAGATGCAGTCATATCAAAGCTAAACTTGGCTTTGTCCTGTTTCTCGAGTTTAACTGGGCCTTTTTTGGGGTTACTAGGGTCCTGCAACATTTGGAACTGGTTGTTGGGCGTGTAAGGTGTCCGGAACGGGGCATAGTTGAACACGCCATATTTCTTGCGCACATTTTCAACATAGACCTCCATTTCCTGCATGGCGCTGTTAAAGATACTTTTGGTTTTCTTCACAGAGAAGGGAATCTCTTTAGACATGAGGTAACAGTTGTTTATAGGTACCCACGCTCTAAAAATGCAAAATAACCAAAATTGGGATCAGTTTTTCTATGCAGATGTCACATCAAAGATCTATTGTATCAATCCTTGCTGATATGTTGATTTTAAGGATTAAACATCTCAACTTTCAGACCGCATCAAACTGGATCACACATTACAGTAAACACAGCAGCGATGGAGTAACAGACTGACCTGTCATGCTGGCCGAAAAAGCGTGCGTCCACCTGACCATCTTTATCCCTCAGAGCTTTTGCAGGCCAGAAGGGAAAACCTTTCAACTTTGCCCACACCAAAGGATGAGGTTGAGACTTAAGGAAATAGATAACAAATATAAGCGTCTGAACATTTCTGTGTGATTACTCCCATATGAATGCTTTGTTTAGTTTGAGTCATGCCCACAACATATATTTACCCTTTGTGTTATTAGGGCTGAGTTTAAATTTTAGATTATACAGGATAAATTATAGTATATTAAAGACATCATCTTACACAAGGTTCACAAAACCAGTTGTCTCTCTTCTGACAGGCAGACAGGTAACACTCTGGACAAACTTCAATTTCATTCATCTGTGGGGGATTTAAAGATAATGCTTCACCAAATCTTGCATTTCTTTTAGTATTAGCATGTTAAAAACATGTACTGTACCACATAAACTAAAATTTACCACACAAAATAAATTTTTAAACCATCTCAGGAAACCCACCTCATGTTCACAGATCTTCACAATAACTTTAGCAGTTGCTGTTAGCTTATGATTGCCTGAAACAGAAGCATTAATTTAACAAAACCTTCATGACTAAAGCCAAAACTCTTTGACTGTATTAACAATGGACCAGCACTGACCTCCGTTATAAATGATACAGTTATGTAGAATCCACTTAACGTCAGCCAAAAACGCTTCAGTGCAACCGTACATCTTCTTTTTGATGTTCTACAGACACAAATAGTTCTTAGCTGTGGTATATTTCTTACATTGACTACCATTAATACACAGCCTTTGACGTTTCACAAAACTACAGACACTTCTGTAGTTTTGACACTTGTTCCAAGTTTTTTGGACACTTTTTAATGATCAATATTGGTGGGACACGTCCTCTGCTAGGACATGTGTGAACTTAGAAAGGAAGTAAATTTGTTGTCCAATGCAGTGATTTATACATTTTAAGCTTGGCATTCAAATACAAATTTCAATACAAAATCAATGCAAAAACCATTGAGGAGGTTCATGCCATAAGACCTCACCTACCTTCTCTAATGTGCACAAATCCATGGGGTTGAATATATACTCTGCATAATCTGGGTGCTGTTCCAGGGAAACAGGCTTCTGAAACGGTTCGGTCTGCAGGATAAATCATTCATGAAGTTCCACCACAAGGGTTGAATCAATGTAACCCACTCACATAAAGCTGATCCTATTAAAGTGAATGACAGGTGTTTGATTGTGATGAATTTGGCTTGAGTTACTCACCCCCGGCTGTTTCATCTTCTGCAGAGCAAACTTGAGAAGGTAGGACAGTTGCTCCAGGTTGAGCATGGTCATGGCTTTACTCTGGGTCTCTATGCATTCAGCCACTGTTATTTTCTAAGGCAAACATGGAAATAACTGTACTAGATACGTAAATAACACACACATGGTTTACTTGCATTTATATGTTCTTCAGCGTTCTCCTACAGTCTGTTTCAAAGCTCAATATAATATAATAGCTCAATATTGATCTGCCAATTGACTGCATGATTATCCATTTGGCCCAAGTCAAAATGAAATGCAGTTCATATAAATATTTTACAATCGCTTTGATGGAGTGAAACAGGATATTAAATGTGACAACAAACAGCAGACAGGGGTTTAGTGTTTATCTAACAGGAAATGAGTGTGCTGTGAGGGTGGGCTCTGTAAGACTGAAAAATAAGCCGGATATGCAGCCTGTGTTAGCAAACTGAGGAAACTTAGCAAAATGGCTGAAGTTGTCATCACAACACCTTTACACCGACAGAAGGATGGCCAGGCAACTTCTAAAGCTAAACTAATCCAGACACAGCTGACACAAAACATTCAGTGCTTTCACACTCAGTACCTCACACTCTGGACAGAACCAGTCGCCCTCAGGCTCTGCAGCCAGTTTGAGGCACTTGGCGTGGTAGACGCGTGGGCAGAGCTCACAGCAGAGCACCTGGCCCTCGCGGTGACACAGCCAGCAGTAGAAATCATTCCTCCCGTCCTGCGGTACAACATCAACAGGGTCTGTGGTGAGTGCGGGCTGCTTGACATAGTAAAAGGGACCATGTCTAAGCTCACACTGAAATGCAGGCAAGAGAGACAGGGCAGGGGGTCAAAACACAAGCCACAACACTCGCAGGGGACACGTAGCAAGGCACTGCAATAAATCAAGCATGGACAGGTTATCAGTCACATGACCAATCGGTCAAAAGCAGAACACAACCCAAAGGGACACCAAGATTTTAAGAAACACACCTGATGACTTGTAGCTATAATCTAGGGTGTCTAAAAACAAGTGTGTTTCACTACAAAATTTCTTATTGTATTTATCTACAAAGCCAAAGATGCCAAATACAGTTTTTTTCCCCACAATACGTCCCACAATAAGATAAAAGACTTTCTACTACTGTGACTGCAGTACATTTCTGGTTATATTCTATGGTTAAATATAGTTTTAAAGCACATTTGAGTGTCAGTGTTCAATGGTTGTTAGCTATTAACAGAGCTTGGCTTTCCAAGTAAGACCAATATGCAAAACTGCTTTTGGCATCCTGCATAAAACTTTGTTTATCAGCACTGCAACACATCACCACAAGGGCTGCAAAGTATTTCATTGAACCTGTGCATTTGATTGTGTTTTTCATTCAAGTTAAATACAGTGATTGCAGTGTATGAAGGATTCGGTCACCATATCTATAAAAAAATACGTGAATGTCTTTGCATTAGATTTCAAAATATCGAACCAACAAGCATTGAATGATCAAACAAATTTTCCTCAGGATTAACTCCACTGTTCCAAGCTATTGTTGCTGTTACTGTAAATAATCTAAAGTTTCACTGTGGAAACCCAGATACGTTTTACTGTTAAAGCTTTTGGTCACAATTATTAAGAGTAAACGTAGCATAGCATTTTGGGCAATGCTATCTTGGTTTGATATTTTGTTATCAATTGTAAATACATTCACAAATTTGTAATATCTATGAATGAACATCTGTACGTAACATTCATAGTTCAAATGCTTTTAGCCACTGCGTCTTAACAGAATTCCCCACAAGGGGGCGACTGTCTTCATGCAAATAAAAAAAGCATTTGTCTTTCTTTACAAACTGCACATCACATTAAACCTACAGCACATAATGTACAAGCAAAATTTGTAGTTACAGTAGAAAAATGCAAGGATATTTTAAAGGACATTGGAGACAATGTGACTTACAGCCTGAAGGCCTGTTTTACCATTTCTTAAAATGTGTAATATGTTTTAAATGTACAGTATTTGAACATTGCATTTTTAGTATATTTTGTCTTCAACAGGCCATCACAAATCACATGGACAAGTAGGCCGGGAACGTACTTGGTCTTTATTGCTGCTGACTAATCCTGGTTTCTTCTTCTTCTTTGTGGGACTGGGTGAAGTGTCAGAGGGTGAGTGTCCGTTGGAAGAATGTGGAGGGCTGGGTGCTTTCCTCTTCTGAGCGGCCAGCGCCTGCTCCGCTGATCCTAGATCAGGGACTGCTTGGAAGAGATGGAGAGCCTCTATTATGCAAAGCAAAGCTGGACAATACAATACAATCTTCTGGCTGTCTCTCCCTGTTGACTTGTGATTGTGACCCTCACACTGTTTGTCAATGTACACCTTTGATTCTCTGTAAAGCAGCTTTGAAACATTATGTATTGTGGAAAACAGTATAAAAATAGATTGACTTGAATGCAGACCTCCACATGTTAAAAAAATATCACAAGCGCTGCATGTTCTCTAATAGAATAAAAAGAAAGTGTGTCAAATTATGTCACACATACACTTTGATCACAAAGTATAGACTGTAACAAGTATCTTCAATGCTTAAAAAGATGTTGCAGTGTTAAAAATATTTGACGCGGTGGAGCACAAGGCTTCTGCGCTACATGTTTCATCTTAACAATATTAACTCTAGTAATCTAACAGTCCAAATTTTGAAGTCCTTTACATCAGACTGAAACCACAAAACGTGCATCTTCAGCAAGAGTCTAGAACAAAAGGCAACACTAAAAATAAATTACCTTTGGGTGGCATGGAGACCTCCATCCCCTCAACAACATCTGACTCCGTCTTTATTTCCTCCTCAGCCAAACTAAACGAAGGAGGAAGAGGGAGACGTGGTTAGGAGACACAAACGAGCCAAAGAAAGCAATAGAATAAGAAACAGAAATCTCATGAGGTCTACCCCTGAGATGAAAGACATGGATGATGTAATCTAATCTCCAGAGTTATGTTGTTGTTCATAGTAGTTGTCTTCCATTCTATCTGAATTGCTTCTTCCTTCTAGGCAAGGACAGCCTTTCATGAAGGCTCTGTATGGCCCATGCTGCAACCAATTGTCTTTCAGAGTTAATTTATGGCAGAATTTGAACCTGTTTAACCTTATGAAGGAAGCTGCAGACGGCAAGAACCCTCTCTCTGGTCTGGTACAAGACCAACAGAACCACCTTCAACATTTTAGGCAGACATGTTCATGGGGAATACTGCCGTGAAAAGGTCCACTCAATGGAGATTACAGAACACCAGAGACTGTCTTCAGTTCACACTCATTACACTAGTGTCTGAGTGGATTTGGGTCATCATAGTCTTGTCAATGTTCAGATTGGCTATATTCAGAATGTGGCTTACGTATGTAATGTGTATGAGAGACTACATACACGTTATGCAGTGGAGCTGTGCTTCTTAAACTAAAGTGGGATTTTTTCTGAATTCTTCACAACAAAAAGGTTAAAATTATACATTTCTACAGAAAGGTTAATCTGTAGAAATGTATAAAAAAATTGATCTTCCTTAAAATATTTCCAGAATGTGTACACTGATTTCTGAGAACTGGAATAAACCAATAGGAGATCAAGCTTTAGGTCACATGTCTGTGTGCATCAATTTAAAATAAATCCCAGTACCCTGTACTGATGGTTTGTATTCTGCTTAAAGAAAAAGTGAAGTTTTACAGAGGCTATGGGAGATTTCAGATCATTTTAATACACATTTGTGTATTATTATTTCAGCATTCACACTAACATTTGGGAGATTGTCAGGTTTAGCTGTTGTTTGTTTAACCAGGTGTGATCAAACTCCTCATAGTAGCTTCCACAGGGCATTGATGCTCATTTGCATAAGGCAAAAAACAGACTGAAGCCTACTGCAGTCTTTCGCCATGCCCTAGAATTTATATGTGCGCATCAAAATGCATTATGGGTATTTAAGACATGCTTACATGACAATGATGTAGTGAAAATCAGAAAGGTTTCTGTGAAAACTAAAAATGCAAATCACGCCAGGCCAGTAGTCAGCGATATGACTGTGAAAAAAGCCACCAAATTCCCTTCACTTTGATTTTTTTTAAATAAACTTCAAAATTATTTATTTATAGTCTATAAATTCATGAGCGTGTGCCAAGGAATGACATATTTCTAAATAGCCTCCTTATACAAAAATGTTTTTATGTGATTTATTTTCATTATTTATTCCGCCTGAACAGAAATATACATATGATATATATAGCCAATTAAATAATAAAAAAGCCTATTAAAAATAAATACATTAGACACAAGATAAAGACAAAGATTAACCAGCAACCTATAATGTATTTTGACCACAATGTGGCCTCCCTTTGAGAGCAAACCACTGATCAATCAAACAATCAATCAACACAAACCTCAAACCCAAGAGATGGACGGAAAGGTTTGCTTAAAAAAAAGCATGTAAGTGACGTGATAGAAAAAACAATAGAGTCCTTGTCTCTGTGGAGAACAGAAGCAAAGATTAGAAGCAAGCAACAACCCTCAATAATGTTACGATAAGGAGCTTTGCAAAGAATGAGCAGAAGTGACATAACAGATGAGGCAACGATGAGGCCTTAGGCTTTTGACTGATCGCGTTTTGAGCCATAATACTCAATGTCAGGGCCATGGCTTTACATCCATCTGAATGCTGGTAAATAGGGGCCCTAGAGTCCACATACCACACAAATCATCTGTCCTTCATTGTTGAGATGATCAGAGACTTCCAGGTCACCTTCATTAAAAATAATCTGTGATCATTAATCAGATACATAATGGCACAACATCAGCCATCAGTAACACTCACCTTTCTCACAAGCAAATGGTCCAAAAAGGTTTGCAGAGTAACAGAATTACAGCATATATAAAGGTAATGATATTAGTCTGGAGAAAGCATATCCGCATCACCAAACTCAAATTAGATACATAATCTCTGAGGCGAGAAATGCACGGCTGAGCAAAGCCAAAGGCCTGAGGCCTACGTAAGCTTCATGGATATTACTTCACATCCGAACGCTCCCATCCAACAGCCCTCTCTTTTCCGGCTCCCTTCGGAAAGGTCAGATAATGCCAAACCAATTGCATGGCTGAAAATCCATATAGCTGTTGAACAATGATAGAAAATCTCTACACTGAGATCAAAGAAACAGGAAGTCCTTCGGCTGATCCAGTCAAGAGAAAGAAAAGCGCTAGTCTGACACCAAACGGGCCTCCCACAGAATTTGCAAAACTGGATCCTCTAAAATGACCGGAGAGGACGACACACTGGTGGTATTATCAAGAGACACACCAAAACAATCTCGCAAAACACACCAAATAAAGAGCAAGGCAGCTGTGAATGTGGAGATAACTGGTCAGAGAGCGAGCTGAGGTCTTTTTTCTCTCTCTTCGCAGGAAACGAAAATGCCTCCCTTCCCCCACAGCACGGCTCACGCTCCCCTCCCCCCTCCCTCTAGGCCAAAGACGCGGGCTCTGGCACGTCAATGGCACAGGAGCATATAGTAAACAGGGAGAGGAGAGATACCCTTCCATGTAGGTCAGTCTCAAGAGCCCAGGCTAGGAAAAACAAGAGTGGCAACAATGCACATGAGTATCAACATGCAAACGAATGTTTTGTCATTCAAGCAAAGCAAATCCAACTTCCAGCCCTGTGCTGTGCGTTGGTAAAATAAGGTTTTTTGTGACTGCTCTGGGACTCGTCTGAAGGACAGCGGCGATGTAATATGTTAAAAAGTATGTTGGTTTCCTGTGATGGATGTTGATCACCACGGTCATTTCCCTTAAACAGCCATCAGCCAATCACGACAATTCTTTACAATGTAGTCAAGAACTCTGATTCAGTGACATAATCTCAGTGTGAACACGTACAACTGGTCTGTACTGAACCAGCATCAATAAAACACATTTAACCAATGTAAAAAAAAAAACTATGTGACTGTATTTTGATTGCAATTTAATTAGTTGTTTATAATTACATCAGATGTATTTGCCAGCTATTTGTTGTTTGATAAACAGGTGAAATATGATACACACTGGATGGGTTTTCTTCAAACATCGCCATAAATATCATTAGAACGGCCACAGATCCATAGGGAATGTAACTGGAGAATTCTGGTCCCGTGTGCATAGCGAGACCTTGTTTTGTTTTGTGATTACAGCTTTAAGAGCAGATCTATGTGTGTGTGTGTGTGTGTGTGTGTGTGTGTGTGTGTGTGCTGGTGCTATTTTATTTAAGATGAAATCTATATAATATAATTATATAACTCATCCTCTCTGTACACAAACACACACACACACACACACATGCAGAGCTGCTCTTAAAGCTGTAATCACAAGACATTTCTCACAAAGAGAAAGAAAATAAACCATAAGCCTATATTTAATAATAGGTTGTTGGCTTTGTTATTGTAAATGTTGTTAATAATTATTACAATTATTAAATAATAAGTATAGATGATTTGCACAAAGCATAAAGAACCCTTCCAAGATCAATCCATGAACTGAAAATGGCTGACAGACCGACTGACTGCTTGTATTTTAACACCCATACTTCATTCACAACTAGGCTGCAGCAGACCAATAACAGACAACAGCACACAAACATCTAAATTCGAATACAAGCAAGAGTTTTCTTTAACCATTAAACAACAAATGGCACTAGAGTGTTAATATGCATTACCCGTAATGCAAGGCCTGCAGTGTACTATTGTGCACACAGTGTTGCTTTTCTATTATGTATTTTTGCTATATTTGAATTTAATATTTAAACACACACACACACTATACAGATATATATATATATATATATATATACATACATACACACACACACACACACACACACACACACACACACACACACACACACACACACACTATAAATATGTATATATATATATTTATATATACACATATTTATATACGCACACACATATATACATACTGTATATATACATACAGTACATATACTATACACACACATCATATATAAAATGTATAGATTATTATGAAAAAAAAACATATTAAAATGAATGGTTTAGAATCTACCTCTCTAAGCCCTGCTTGTAGATCACAGCCAGATTTCCTCATCCTGCCCCTGTCTTAAATGAACACAGCTGGGGCTCTCAGCTCACTAATAGACCCCTAACAGATGCCTACATTTTCTGTGGCGTGGCTTGTGACACACACAACACAATGGCACAGGCAATCAGCTTTACAAAAGTACATAACACAGCTGTCCCTCCCCCACCTACCCCATGATCCTTTCTGCC
>JBAJNP010010406.1:0-16472 GCA_036877545.1 Yasuhikotakia modesta
TTTTTGCAGTTTATTTCATTTGGTAGCACTTGAGTGTTAGCATCCATATGTTGTTTTTGTTGGTAATATATGTGAAGTGTTTTGGTTATTTAATGGTTTCGTTGTTTTTTCAGATGATGTATCCTGCATATGCAGCTCAGATACGCTATCGTTTTATCTTATAATGTATTTTATGGGCCCTAATGAAATGACAACTAGGTAAATGTGTTTTTACATAAATGTCGGTTTAGCTTGATAATGTCTTTATTCCTGCTCGTTGATTGTGCAGCTAAGAGGGAAAAACTTTATAAAAAGCAGTTGAATTTTGGTTGATATGTGGAGGTAAATGTCTGTATAAGAATGTTCTACATCAGCTCTTTTATCACACATTATCGCACATTACCCCCTCTTTCCACTAGGAGCAGCACGTTTCCCCGGGTTGTCGGCTTCAATGAAAGCCATACAAACCCTCCGTCAAAAGACCAAGCAAGCTCTAAGAGAAACCACAGCATTCCTATCCGAAATGACCTTAATCGCACAGTTTACACTTTATTCTCCTTTCTCACAAGGCAGAATAAAGTAAAATAACATTATGGGTCAAAAATTCCCTTTGAAACGTGGCAGTTCGTAGAATATTCGCGCTCGTATATAAGATTCCAGGGAACTCCGAGAGAAGAAAAGGATAAACAAAAAAGTCAGCTGGCTGGTGTGAGCGACAGGAACACGATTCTAGAGGGGCATCTTGAGAACCCCTGTGCTGGATGACCACCGTTCATTTCTCCCCGGCGGTCTGCAATGGGGGAGACTAAAGTTATCTACCACCTCGACGACCAGGAAACTCCATACCTGGTCAAACTGCCCATCCCTGCCGAAATGGTTACTCTTTTGAATCTGAAAAATGCTCTCAAGAAACCAAACTACAAGTTTTTCTTTAAAACTATGGACGATGACTTCGGGTGAGCGTTTTAAACATTTGTTTCTCTTGTACTTGAGTGAATTGAAAGGCTTTACGTAAACACCCCTGCCAGTCACACGTTTTCTTCCCTTGTTTAGGATCACGAGTAAACTGCCATGCTCCTTTAAAAGCTGATTTAATATTAATAGTTTGCTTGGACGGACCAATGTGTGAAACGAGTCAGGTGTGCGCGGGGTTAAGATGGTGAAAAATAATGTTTTTGTTAAATTATCGGCGGCATCCATTTTAAGACTGGATTACTCTCAAATATGGCTTTTGGCCTGACGATACAAGCTTTGGGTGTAGCAAGTTAGTTATGGGAATGGTCTGAAGCCGCGAAGTACCAAAGCTGGTGTCTGTCAGTATCCTTCTCCCGTAAATTTACCAACAACATTGTCATGACTACACACTTTAAAAGGATTTCTTTAGGCGCATCAGATCCTAACGTATTTATTCGTTTCCACTTTCACAAAGCATCCCGTTTCAGAACATTAAAGGACGCGCATCGCCTAAACTAATCAAATTAAACTCTCACTTCAATGATTTTTTCACGCTGTAATTCAGGCACATTAGATAAGTACAGTATAGAAACTGTTTGAATGTGTCCAATTGTTATGCGCATGCGCAGTTTTAGCTTCCTAGTACGTCAGCGCTGGTTGAACGTCTGGATGGAAGTACCTGGATCTGAAAGTTTGACAACCTTTAAATATATAGGTGTAATTCCAAATATGATTAACTTTAAATCCAGAAAGTCAAGTTGCTCTTGATATTGTAAATTCGCTTACTGATCTGTTGTTAATGAGTCGTCATTGGAAGTAGTTTTTGTAAGTAAATAGTTGTACTGTTATCTGTACATTTAATTGAACCATAACCCTGGCTTGTAAATGAATAAGTAATATTTAGAATGCTAGTTTTGTCCTGTCTGTCTGTTGCGTTAGGCAAAAGAATGTAGACATGGAACAACTGCAGGAAGTTAATGTGGAATGCCCAAAAAATCTTTACCAAATTAAATATGTTGCAATTAGATCATCCCATTCTCTTCCCTTTGACCCCCCCCCCCCCTCCAACAGTTCTATAAAGCATAAAGATTTAAGGTTTTGAAAGACAGAGTTCAGTTACTGCCAAATGTAAACGAACAGCTATATTAAATCTGTCTTAATCTGTCAATAAAACGAAGAGCTTCTTTCTGAAATCTGGTGTTTCAAATTGCCTTGCCATCTGATGGCTTCTCCATCTGTTTAATACCTGTAAACTATTTTAAACATTTTTTAAAATAATTATTACTTTTTGCATTTATGACTGTATAGTACTTGGAATATTTGTATATTTTTAAATTAGTTTGTCACACTGCATAACCATGTAAAATAAACTGGTAAACGGGCAAAAAGGTGCTTTCATTTATTGAATTAGCTTAGCTCTTCGGTAAGTGATCACCATTTCTTTTAAGATATACAATTGTCCTTTGTATAATTATATAAATTAAATAAACATTCTTGTAGTTTGAGTGGATTGTTGAGAGCTTTTTTAAACGTATATGTTTAAAGTAACATGATTTTGTTCATGATTTTTCATAAATCATTTGAACAAAAAGCTGCCATTTCTATATTACCATTCAAACACAGTCTATGACCTCTGTGTTCTAATTTCTTTCTCTTAATTTCTGTCCTTGTGTTTCTGTAGGGTGGTGAAGGAGGAAATCACAGACGACAATGCAAAGCTTCCCTGTTACAACGGTCGTGTGATTTGCTGGGTGAGAACAGAAACACATCTCGTCTGGCTCTGCGCCCCAATTCCCTGCCACTGCCTGCATAATAAATCTGCTGCCCTTTTAATTTGCCCCTTTTTTGCTTCTATTGAGTGTTTTTTTAATGGGCTGCCAGTCGTGACTACGTAAAGTTCAGCTCAGTTCAGTCTGATGCATCTCATCAAGCGTTTGACCGTATGCTGAAAAAAAACTGTTTTATGAGGATTTTTTTTATATTTAAAGGATGTGCACACATAATAAACATCATTTTAATTTCTTGCAAGAGCACACACACATATTTGCAGTCAAGATTAATACAATGCAGTTTAAAGAAATCTTATGGGATGGGGTTTTGCAAATATCTTTCCACTTCATTTCTGTTGAACAGAAGATTGGATTGGTATTAAGGTTGTTTGGTGTTGTTTATTTTTAACATCCAAGGGATGTTTGATGTTGGCAGTCTGTTAAAGTTATATCTATGCTCTTACAAATTCTTTCTTGTTGTGTACATGAGGCTATTGGTTTAATAAGCTTCAGGTTATTATTAATCCCGTATCATCATCAATATCATCATTCTTATCATTCTGATAAGAAAGTGTTTAAAGATCTAACTGGCTATTCTGCATGTTTATATAGTATGTAAGTGTGTAATGTACATGCAGCTTTGGCAAATTAATTTCTGACAGGGTTATTGTGTTTGGGGTTTATTTGCAATAACAACTGGCTGAATGTGTGTTATCCTGCTAATTACAGAACTACTTGCCACATGAATAAATAAAATGGTCATGAAATAGTGATTTGAAATATGTTATTACCTCATTTATAACAGTCAAACCAGTGGGACCAAGAGAAGCATATAAATCTAACCAGTACAGATGGATCATGGCACCCCATTTTCTTAAAGCACATCCAATAAAGAGTGTGACCAGACTCCTGACTATAAGAAGAACATCCACAAAGACAATAATGGGACCAGTTGATTAGATGAAATTGCAAAAATGGATGTTTCTTTAGCTTGTGTCATCAGATGGCTCCCACTCCGATGGATGTTCAGTGGCAGAGAGTCAGTCTGAGCGGCCACCGTCTCACGAGAGAAGCCAAGGCATTGGAGATTCAAGACCTCCATCTTTCCAGTAAGTTACTTATGAAGTTCTACAAATGATCATCTGTCTCCAGAAATTTTTAGGAACTTTGTATGAGACTTTGTTTCTGTCATCTTAACTCTTCTTGCACAGTCCTAAGGCTGCAGGCAGCCAGCATGGTGTGGATGATGAGACAGAGACTGATTCAGTGGTATTGCACAGGAGAGAGAGAGACAGATCACGCAAGAAACACTCACATGAGCATTCAGGTACATTTTCCACCTTCACCTTTCTCTTTGTGGCCTCTACCTTAGTGGTCAGCCATGTTTATGTCAGTTAAAAGTTAATATGTTGTGCTCGTTGCTATTAAGGGTTCCTGTAGCCTGGCTGGTAGCCTGGCTACTGGCTTTACTAGCGAAAACACCTTCTTTCACTTGGGCCAGTAGGCAGTTATGCTGAACCATGCATAACACTTTAGCAATTGCAAATAAATGTGCTTAAAACCTATCCAAACATCTTGGTAACCACACGACAATGGTCTGGCAAAAAAGAGATCTTGCATTTTTGTACAGAAGATAAAAAAAAACTCCTGATTAACAGTTATCCTGTTTTGAGAGATTAGAAAAGACAGTGAGGCTAACATCCCTCTGGACTATTTTTGGTGGCTGATTGATCTAATTCAAAATTATAAATCTCGACAGAAGTGATTGCTTGTAATGTATCCTGTGATTGCTTTCCTAGGCCTGCCATGAAACTCGAATGAAATAAATTATTATTGGTAATAATGTCTTTACCATGATGGCTGTAGGAGGAAGACAGAACGGCTACTGCCGAGGAGGCAGAGGCATGGGTCAGGGAGGGTATGACATCTGTGACAGCCGCTCATCCCTCATGAGCAGTGAACTGGAGTCAAGCAGCTGCTTTGACTCGGATGATGGTTCCACCAGCCGGTGAGACTCAATGTGCTTGTTCTCAAACCTGCATAGTATGTGCTGTCTAACTTAAACTCTTGAAATGGAAACTGTTGAATGTACATATATCTAAATGTAACTTGTATTTAAAGATTTATGTTGTGAATTTACAGTTTTTGTATACAGGTGCTGGTCATATAATTAGAATATCATCAAAAAGTTGATTTCACCAATTCCATTCAAAAAGTGAAACTTGTATATTATTTTCATTCATTACACACAGACTGATACGTTTCAAATATTTATTTCTTTTCATTTTGATGATAACTGACAACTAATGAAAATCCCAAATTCAGCATCTCAGGAAATTAAAATTTTACTTAAGATCAATACAAAGAAAGGATTTAAAAATCTTGGCTAACTGAAAAGTTGGAACATGAAAAATATGAGCATGTACAGCACTCAGTACTTAGTTGGGGCTCCATTTGCCTGAATTACTGCAGCAATGCGGCATGTCATAGAGTCGATCAGTCTTTTGCACTGCTCAGGTGTTTTGAGAGCCCAGGTTGCTCTGATAGTGGCCTTCAGCTCTTCTGCATTGTTGGGTCTGGCACACCACATCTTCCGCTTCACAATACCCCATAGATTTTCTATGGGGTTAAGGTCAGGCGAGTTTAAGAACAGGGATACCATGGTCCTTAAACCAGGTACTGGTAGCTTTGGCACATTTTTGAGTGGGTTTTGTTTCACAATCTTCTCCAGGGTGCGGTTATCCAGCCAGCCTCTTTTGCAATTACTTTTGTGTCTTGCCCTGTTTGTTTAAAGTGTCAATGGTCGTCTTTTGGACAACTGTCAAGTCAGCAGTTCTTCCCATGAGTGTGTAGCTTACAGAACTAGACGGGCGGTGCGTCCGAAATCGCATACTTCCCTACTATATAGTATGCGAAAAACAGTATGCAAGGCAAGTAGTATGTCTGAATTCGTAGTATTAGAAAATAAATAATAAACACTTGAAATAAATCAGTCTGTGTGGAATGAATGTATAAATTATACAAGTTTCACTATTTGAATGGAATTAGTGAAATAAATCAACTTTTTGATAATATTCTAATTATATGACCAGCACCTGTATATTTTGTATAAATTCCCAACAAAATAACACAGGAAGCTTATGTTGTGATGTCATATGTGTTCCTCAGTTTCAGTAGTGTAACAGAGCAAAGCGGCTCATCTCGGCTCATGAGACGACATCGGCGGAGAAGACGCAGACCCAAAGCCCAACAGATGGAGAGAGTGAGACAATAGACTGTAATCTAAAGACAAATAATATGGAATACAACTGAAACTGTTTCAGTTGTTTCTCTCTCTCTATCTTTCAGTCCTCATCTTTCAGTAGCATCACTGATTCCACCATGTCGCTTAATATCATTACTGTCACTTTAAACATGGGTGAGTCTGCATTACATTTTTATTTATGGTGCATTTAAGTAAGATGTGATTATTTACATTATTGTTGTTACGCTACAGAATGCTTGAGTAGTCCAGGCCTAAAACCATGTGTTTTTATTAACTTTATTGAGTCAAGCATAGTGAGCATAAACTTTATTGCTTATGGTGAGATTTCTCTTGCTTTATGTAGAAAAATATAACTTCCTGGGCATCAGTATAGTGGGTCAGAGTAACGAGCGAGGAGATGGAGGCATCTACATCGGCTCCATCATGAAGGGTGGAGCAGTGGCGGCTGATGGGCGGATTGAACCTGGTGACATGTTGCTGCAGGTGAGGGCAAGATGATTATTCTCACAAAGAAGCTCCTTTTATTCTTGTTATTTTGTGACTCTGGTTGTGTCAGTTCAGATTTCTGTTTTCCTCTCACAGGTGAATGACATCAACTTTGAGAATATGTGCAATGATGACGCTGTACGAGTGCTAAGGGATATTGTGCATAAGCCAGGGTGAGTCACTTTAAATAATGTTCTCATTCACTTGAATTCACATGAAGTGCTACAAGTTTTTATATGGCACGTTTAGCTGGTCAACTAAAATGTGTGTTAACTCGATTACCATTTGCAGGCCTGTTTCACTTACTGTAGCCAAATGCTGGGACCCAAACCCTAATAGTTGCTTTGCATTGCCCAGGAGTGAGTTTCGATCTTTTTCTTTCACACACATATTTACACACAGAAACACTTTCACCACGAGATAACATACAAACTAAGCTGTAATTAACCTGTTCACCCCCATACCTTTCATTGCACTCACTATAATGTTGACCTACAGACATAATTATAATATGTTCTGATAACTGTTATCTTCTTGGACCTGTTATCTTCTTGGATGTCTTGGACAAGTTATTAATACCAAGGGAAAATAAAAGTTACAGATGATGAAGTACAAATGTTACACAAAAAAATGTTTACAAATAATATATGTCAGAGAAAAACAGTGGTCTCAAAGTCACATTTTTTCCATTTAAAGATTAAATGAAAAATTAGGTTCTTGTAATGTATCCTGGTACATTTCTATAAATAGTTAATACAACTTACTAGAGGTTGAGATAACTATAGATTTAATTAAACAAAAAAACATTATTGCTAAGCTAACAGGTGCACAAACAACAACAAAGTTGAGCATTGAGTACAGTCATTACTGCTATTTACAAAAAAAATGTGTGTGGGTGTGGTCTGTAAAGATTGTTGCTATGTGAACTTTGTACAGCTTTGTTGACTGTGGTCTTTTTTGTTTCAGGTGAGCCCATCCGGCCTATTGACCCTGCAGCTTGGGTTTCCCATACAGCAGCCATGACGGGTGTCTACCCCCCCTATGGCATAAGCCCTTCCATGAGCACCATCACCTCTACCAGCTCTTCCATCTCCAGCTCCATTCCAGAGACAGAAAGTAAAATACCCACTCTCAAGACACACAGCTTTACAATCTGAACTAAACTAAGACTTTTCAAAAATGAGACATGGAGTTTGACATTGGACGAGGGGCCCAGATCATATATATACAGCAGAATATCACAGAGCAGTGGATCCCACCTTTTTTTGACCTCAGACACTGTGGGTCCATTATCCACAGTGTTTTAAGGGCCCACTCACAATTTCTAGACAGCAACTGACCCTTAAGTTTCTTCCAACAACTGCCCCAGAAGTTCAGCCATAGTCTGTCTCTGGCAGGCTTATGCTTTGGATGTAATAGCTGTGACCTCTCAAAAACTGTTCTTTTCTCCTGGCAGGATTTGATGGCTACCACCTGTCCATCCACAGCGAAATGGCAACAGTTGCAAAAGCAATGGCCTGTGTAGACTCAGGTCTGGAAGTTCGAGACAGGATGTGGCTGAAGATCACTATAGCTAATGCTTTCATAGGTCAACATAGTCTTTTGTTTGATATTTAACAGAAGAAAATCTTAGTTGAAAATCTCAGAAAATCTTATCAACTTTTTGTTGAATTTTTAAATTACATTTTTATTTAATTAAATTCTGTTGTACATGTTGCACAATATTCATTATTTGGCATAATGTGAGATTGTGTGTGTTGGCTCATAGGCTCTGATGTGGTCGACTGGCTTTTTCATCATGTGGAGGGCTTTGCAGATCGCCGTGAAGCCCGCAAGTATGCCAGCAACCTGCTGAAGGCTGGCTTTATTCGCCACACAGTCAACAAAATAACCTTTTCTGAACAGTGCTACTATGTCTTTGGAGATCTTTCTGGCAGTAAGTCAAAAGTTGAAACTTGTTAAATTGTAAATTTTCAGGGACCACTTGAATTGACCAAACAAACACCTCGTAAAAGGACCTCATGCCTTAAGTGTGTTCTTCAGTGAGAGACACACATTAAGGCAATTTGATAACCAGGGACACCACAAACTAACTATATATGCAGGCTCCACAATGCAAGGCAGGAGAGACATATCAACCACTTTTTTAACTCGGTCTCCACTCACAGTACAAGTGTCTGGTCATGTACTGCTCTGATAGAGAGCAGGTTATGGTAAACCTAAGATGGAAGCACATTTACGGAATTTGAAGAGCCCTGAATCACAGACTGGGCAGTAGAAGAAATGCTACTGTTGTGCAAGTGAACCACAACATGGTGTCACGTGACTAAGAGCCTGTGACCTTGTAGTGAGAAAAGGGCTGGCCATAGAATCCTTCTTATTTTCACACCTAGACCAACCTCACCATGCATTTGTGATTGGATTTGGACTAAATACTCAACAACCTCTATGGTGTTTAACCGTTCACCAAACCCAGAGAGAACACCATGTACTAGATAAAGACACAGAATATACAGCTCTTGTGCTGTAATATCTGAATAACTACATGTGCAACAGGGTTGTGTTTGCTATATACATTGCCATGTGCAAAATAAGTGTGTTAGGGGCAATGCGGTGAAGAAAGACAACGCCAGAGTAGGACACAACACTCAAAGCGGTGCCCAAGATTGATTTTTAACTTCAGCCCCTCTGCACAGTTTATGCCATGTGACCTCAATGATAGAGTATTGCCCTGCAGTAACCAAGTTTGTAAATAAGCACAAATAGCCACCCAGTTATTCTGATCACCTGGATCACCAGGAGGATGTGCTAAGAATACTTATAGTGGTTGTAGAATTAGGTTAAATAAATACATTCTTTCATTGTAAGGTAGTGTGGTATTTTAATCTACTGTTTAGATTTAGTTATTGTATTCCATTTGTTGAATTTATGATCACCACTTGCTTTGTAAAGTGTTCTCAGGCCAGTGAAATAGCCTCACCGAAAGGTCATTTTCTCTTTGATTTTGTAGCTGTATAAATATTTTATTGCTATGTTTAGTTATTATGTTTAAATGGGAAAAATTGTCTCCACATCTTTGTTCTGTTGCATTTGCCATGTCTGTGTATTCAGTGTTACAGAATACACATGCATATACAGTATAGAGAAGGGGTTATTGTGTTGTTACTCTACCAACCTCACTGTGTTTTGTCATAGATTTGGCACACCTCTCCCTGCAGGACCATGATGGGTCCAGTGGGGCATCTGATCAGGACACTCTGGCTCCATTACTTCATCCAGCTGAAGCTCCCTGGCCCACAGCATATCAGTATCCAGCAGTCCATTCTCACTCTGATCCAGTTTACAGCTTCTGTGAAGTAGGTGGAGGCAGTGCAGGCAGCCAACACAGTGAAGGTAAGAGAGTCATCTGTACTCTTGTTCTATTTGTACATAAACCCATGTAGCATGCAAAGTCAAATATTTGGTACATACAAAACATACAATTTATTGAGAATGTGTCTGTTACTTTTCTAAGTGTTTAGAATTGCTTAAAATAAAAACACATAATAAAAACAAGTGTTCATCAGGTTAAGAAGGTTTATTTTGTTTTCATGTTTGGCATAATTTGATGATGCTTAAAACAGCATTCCTTACACTGGACACTTGTTGTTGAATTTGATTTTTGAAAATTTTATTTGTAAGAAGGACAGTTGCTGTGGTAATAAAAGTAGTGCCTTATGTGTTAACTTTGTCATCTGAAGGCAGCAGCGGTTCGAACTGTAGCTGGAGCCGTCCTGAGGGGAAGACAGCAGCTGGAGACTTCAGGGTGGGAGGGGGAAGCGAAATAGGCAACACACATGACTTTGATTTCCACAGAGAAAGAGCCCCTAGCGAGCGCTCGGTGACCCCCAGCGAGGGCAGTGTGCGAAGCTCACGATGTCACAGCTACAGCCTAAAGGAGGCATCGGCACAAGGTGCCCCAAGATCCTCCTCTGGCCGCCACCTTGCCAACATTGCCCCCGAACTTACTGTCTCTCAACGCTCATGCAACACAGTCAACGGGGAGTTCTTTGTTGACATCATGTGACTTTGTGCAACTGTTTAGAGCAGAAGTGCCTACAATTTTTTGCCTTATGGATTACAAAAACTGTGGCTCACTAGTGCAATTGATTAGAATTAGTGCTGAGCTAATGATCAGCAATTTGCGAGCCCCAACCTTACTTGGTTCTTAGAAATGAGTAAAACTGTAAATAACATCAGTTCCTCCATACAGTAACAGAGACAAAATCACCTCAGAGTAGTTTGGATGTGTTGGAGAAAATATAAAAATACTCTTTTAAAAAACAAAAAATAATTATTTTGAGGGAATAGCAATAATTCAGTGGGATTTTGTTAAATATTATATGTGTAAAATAATGAGTACAGTCCAACCAAGGATGTAAATGTCAATATCTGGCCTAAGCTTGTTGGTTGGTTTTACCTGTCTCCCAGTCTGGTTCAACTAGTTTAGCAAGCCATTTTTGAAGGGCTTTTGACCAGATGACCTACCAGTTAAAACCATCTGAACATCAATGGAAGACCACCTTGACCATCGGGTGGTATGATCTGTTTTTCTAAGAAGGCATATTGTATATTTGCCCTGTTTAAGTGCATTATCAAACCTTCTTAATTTTTGCCATTTTAATATTCTACTCTCAGTAAGTTTCTCTTGCAGACATTTTATTATTCATGGAAATTGTTTTTAGTGAGAATATATAGTGTTTGGCAATATTATATTGGGAGAATTTTTGTACCAAGAAGTACTACGTTGAGATCTTTTTTTAATTTATAATATAGTTTTATTGTGAAATGATTGGACGTGTGTGTGTGTGTGTGTGTGTGTGTGTGTGTGTGTGTGTGTGTGTGTGTGTGTGTGTGTGTGTGTGTGAGTCAGAGTGAGTGTGAGAGTCAGAGTGAGTGTGAGAGTCAGAGTGAGTGTGAGAGTCAGAGTGAGAGTCAGAGTGAGAGTCAGAGTGAGAGTCAGAGTGAGAGTCAGAGTGAGAGTCAGAGTGAGAGTGAGTGTGAGAGTCAGAGTGAGAGTGAGAGTGAGAGAGAAATCCAGATGTCTAAAATAGTCTACAGTGTTTCTGTAGCTGAACTGGTAGAGCATTAGATCCCAGGAAATACAAGCACTGCTAAAATACCTTTGTTGCTTTGGATAAAAGTAGCTTAAAAAAATGTAAAATGAGATGACAGGCCCACTAAAATAAACAAATAAGTGATTAAGGCACAATAGATTTTTAGTACAAAATCTTTTACAAGAGAAAACAAAATAGAAACAAACACCGTTCCAGTCAGCAGCAACTGAACTATTCTGGGTCCATGGGTTATAGAAGCTCAGGGTGGAAACCTCAGGAATCTTACGTCACTTTCCTCTCACTTACCCCCTCCTCACGAAAATGAAACGTCACAGAAAACATAGTTTGCATAGACCCGCCCCCCCAAACGCCCCTGCCCCGCTAATGTTGCTGCTGCAGCGCCGTTGTGAAGATCAAGACAAAATGGAGGCTCGCGTTCACAGGTGAGCTGCTCTCCTGGCTGTACAAGCGGCGTTCAAACCTTCATTGCCTCCCATCGTAGCCCTAGTGAAAAGGCATTTTAAATGTTACTTAATGATGATACTTTTTTGCAGTTGTCATTACTTCTAGTCTCTTCAACATGAAGTGCTTGGGGCATGTACCACTGGGGAAGATTCTGGTGGTAGCAAATCTGAAGTGGGTCCAGGGGGAGTTGGCAGTGACATTTGGCCAAATGCAGTCATTAATGGAGTGCAAACTATAAACAACATTTTTAATTTTAAAAACTTTATAAAATTTGATACAATCATTTAGCCAAATTAAAATCTTTACCTAGGTTACCTTTTTTTAAGTGTTAAATTTTCTACAAGAACTTTCTTGATTTCTCTCAATTCTGCCAGGATTTGCTCATTAAATTCACCATCGCTCCTTGTTGATGTTATGGTTTCCTTGACTGATTCCTAGAATGGTAACAGTTTGTATGTAGTTACTATGGGGGTAGTTTCACCCAAAAATGAAAACTTGCTGAAAATGGGCTCACCCTCAGGCCATCCAAGATGTAGATGAGTTTTTCTTTCTTACTTTCTTTAAATTTAACATCACTTCCTCACTTATTGGCCCTCTACATTACATTGTTTTTGCTCGCAATGAGAGTATAAACAGCTTATAAAAACAGCTCAATAATTCACAAGCAATCCACACTACACTTTGTTTCTGATAAAGAAGCAAACTCATCTACATCTTTGATGGAAAAGTTAATTTCTAAGAAATTTTCATTTTTGGTGAACTACTCTTTTACAGTTTTTTTTACAATTGCTAAAACACCCACACTAATTTTACAACATTAAATGCAAATCCAAAAAATTTTTGATACTGACTCTTCACAAATCAAAACAATCACTTCAAAACCATTTCACCTGCACTCAAAATCAGACAATGCTCTCAGATCAAGATCAAAAGGTCAAAAATACAAATACTACAGAGCATTCATAAGACACTACTTAAAAAATAGAGAATGTCACAAAATGATATATTGTACAGAGTAAACAATTTTGCAAATGTAAAAAAGTATAACTGCAACTGAGTAAAGTGAATATATTATAGCTCTTTCTGAACTCACGGTTAAAAAAGGGGCGCGGCTTTTACACAAGGGGAAAGCGCCAATACGCAAAGCAACGCAACTTTTATATAAACTGACCAATGAACTTTAATATGTGAATCAATCAATATAATTAAAGCAGGAGCCTTCAGTAATTCCTAGTTTTATTCAGTAAATATCACTGAACAAAAGCGTTTTTTGATTAATTATTAAAGGGGCATTTTAAATTGGTAGATGTGAAAACTCACTAATATATGCTCACAGTGAACTCCTCTATGTGCGCAATAAATATCAATTTATTCTATTGTATAATTTATGAGTAATTCCTCTTCAAAGTACAAGATCTGTCAATATCACAGTGAACATGTAGACATGTTTTTCAAATCGAGGGAACGAATTGCTAAGATTTAATTGATTTGTGTGCGCGTGCACTTTTTTATAAACTGCTATTTTTGCTAATAAAAGTTAATATTGTTGTGCATGTTATTGTTTCAGTATTAGGGTTTGGTATGTAGTTTCTGAACGGTTTTGGCACAAGCCAACACTTTGGTGACGCTGTCTGAGCCTTACGTCATAATTTTTAAATTATTATTATTATTATTAAGCCTAGTTTAAACGTCCAAAATGCAATTTAAATGCAGATTAAAGGGCTCTAAACAATCCCAGTCATTTAAAAAAGTCTTATCTAGAGAAACGATCGGTTATTTTCGAAACAAGCTTGACCATTTATATACTTTTTAACCTCAAACGCTCGCCTTGTCTCGTCTCTGCAAAGCGTACGCGTACTGTGTAATCTGGGTCAATACAGTAAGGGTCAAAAAACTCCTATCTTGTTTTCTTCTTCAACTCCAAAATCATCGGTGTACATCGCTGTTTTACCTTTTTTTAAAGGGTATGTAATCTTCTTTGTATGTTCACTTTGTAAACACCGGGTTGGTACTCCTGCAGTGATGTAGGACTTTTTTATTTTCGACATACCCTAACCGTATTGACCCAGATTAATACTAAACTATTAATTAACATCACATATATGTCACTTTGTAGAAATAATCTTACTTTTTCTTGATTATACAGCTGTAAAATGGATCTGGCTCTCACCCTGTTGATCTTTGCAGCGATTTGTTTATTCATCGGCTGTAGATAAAGAGAGAAATATATAATTACAAATACAATCCTTAAATTAGCTGCAAGTGGCAATTATTAGGGTACAAGCACCCATAGCTTATGTAGACAATGCTATTCATAATGTAGCTGATACTTGAACTAGGCTTGGGCGGTATCCACATTTTTATGAATCAATTCAATAAATAAAAACAAACAGTGCGAATATGAACGAATGGCAAGTGGCATCAAATCTAGTCAAGGTTTTTCGCAAAAATAACCAGCATGTTTACTTTGTCCGGCTTTAACAGGGCAAGTTGTGGTCCGACAACCTAACCTGCGGTGCTGAAAACCCGCTCCGATGGCGTGCTTGTTTCACAGGCGCTTTCGTGCCACTTGCAATATCTGGGGAAAACGCCGGCAGCATTTCTCCACCAGAGATGTAGGTCCTCTACGGAGCAATAATTCTGACACAGAATTAGGAATTCGTTTCCACGATTTATCAATACGTTCGCACGTTCAATGATGTTGACAGATCTTGTGCCCACGTTATACTATCTCCTATTTCCTTTTGTGTACAAGTTCTCCGTTACAGCAACCTGAGCTCACGCTTAAACTAGCCGCTTTGATTACGTAGCGCTTTCCACTTTCAGTGTCATTACAGTTTGTCACAAAAAATGTGACAAAAATACAAAAATATTTTTCTTCTGTATCAGGATTAGGGCTCCGTAGTCCTCATCTCCTTATGACGGTATAACTGTATTGAAACTGATACCGTTGTTATTTGTAGATCCCGCGGTATACCGTATTATCTTATTACCGCCCAAGCGTTTTGAACATGCACATGCTTATGAATAGATATACATAGCTATATGTATATTTAATAGTATAACCAACACATTATCTTTTATCTACACGAAATAAGCTTACACTGCAATTTTCTGATGAACAAGATGCAGGGCATCTGACTGTGTTAAAATGCTGATAAAATAACACTAAACTCTAGGAATTAGTGCAAAAAATGACCCGTATTTTGTTTAATGTTTATATATGAGCAAATATAAGGCATATATTACACATGAGCAAGAGTCCTGGTTTCTCAAGAACATCTGCACGATTACAAATGTGATACTGATTTTATACAACAGTTTAATAAACAGTTCTGTGTTCAATTTTAGACACAATCTTGTCCTAAATTAACCACAAACAGCAATATTCTAACTTACTTCATATTCTTCACTGCTCTCAGAATCAGACAGTACTTTGCTGTACTACTTGCGCTGACCTCTGCCTAATTCTACATTTTCTTCAGGTCTAGTTTTTTTAAACTGATTTTTCTCTAAAGAGTAAAGCTGCTTCAGCATAGCAGGTCTAGTTCCTGAAATGATAAATATTAATCACAACAAGCATCAGTTTTATCACAAACATATTACAAAAACATACCAATGTTTAATATCTTTGCTGGGCTGGGGTGCGTGTCCCAAAAGCATCGTTAGCCAACTATAGTCGCAAGTTACGTCGTTACCTTCATAGTTTGACAATTCGGTGTTTCCCGAAACCACAGTTCCAATGAACGTTCGCAAACAACATCGCAAATTTGCGTGGTTGAAACTACAGCTCCTGACCTGTGGTTAGAGGAATAGTTCCTTGTTAGTTTGCTGTGTCGACGTCATTGATTGTGCCATACCTGGAGTCTGTTCCAACATTTGAACATCCACATCGGATACATGATTTGTAATGATGTTTTTCAGCTTGGTGAAAAGCTGTGTTTTATTTCCCACCTCCTCCAAAATTACTTTTATTTCTTTTCTGAGAACTGCGGTTCATTAACGCATGGCTAAATGGCAAGGGGATTAAATGGGAAATAATCTTGTGTATAATAAGTAGCAGTTGTGTACAACAGTAATTACAATCTTTTCAAAACCCCAAATTTCTTTATTTTTTTAAAATCCATTTAATAATTTGATTTTGAATTATCATTTGCACGCAATATATTATTATTGAATGCTGCTTTTTTATGTAGTACTATACTGAGGTGCAGGTAATTGCCACTATTTTCAAAAACTAATATAAATAACAGAAAATCCAGCTATTTTAACTATGTAAATAAAATCCACCTTCTACACTTAGTGAAAATAGCATATATATATAATGTATTTATACGAAATTGTGAGAGAACATATTTTTTAACTTGTATTTGTGTATTTGTTTTTTAATGTGGGAAGAATAAATGTTTCCAAGTCTCTATTCAGTCTTTATATCGCTCTTACGTCACGCACTGTTTC
>JBAJNP010010407.1:0-16472 GCA_036877545.1 Yasuhikotakia modesta
ACACACCACACACACACTCACACACACACACACACACACACACACAGACACGGTTTTCTAAAGAATGGTAAGCAGGGCTGGCTTGTCTATACAAACTCACAAACATGACTGTGCAAACACAGGTTTGTGTGTTAGAATGGTCACTGTTGTGTTCCTATGGTTGTCAGAATATTGTTGCATTAGAAATCACCACTAATAAAACACATACACCTCTCTCTTCCTCTGTCTCTATCTCTCTCTTTCTCTCTGTAAAAATACATAATTCATGAGGAGATACGAGACGTATGTAAAAATAATGTTAACCCAGAGGAACAAATATAATACATTTTAAACAGGTAGGAATTCACCTCAGAACCTCAGACTCTTATGGGCAGGACACTTGGACCGGGTCTGTCTCTCACTCTAAAGTACAGAGAGTCACAGAAGAAAAGCTTTAAACGGATTATGCTGCGCTAACAGCTGTGAAAGCCTCGCGCAGGAACATAAGTATAATTCCACATTTAATTAAAGTATTAAAATGATAAACGCTGGGGATGTTCAGACGCCGGAGGGACCCGGCGAGATGGGATTTCACCAAACTGAAAACACCCTTCAGGAAACAAGCGACGGGTGGAATGTTTTCCCCTCGCCCCGCTGCCTCATGGGAACTCGCCGTCTCCAAACACTGCTGAATATTCATGAGGGCCACAATTATGATTGGCCGGCTTCAGAAAAGAGTATTAATTTTAAAAGGTTTGCGCTAAGTAAAGAGTTTCTTCATATTTCATTTTTTAAAATAATGTTTGGAGAAGCAGAACAGATTTTAAATAGCCCAAGGAAACAGCTTCAAAGAAAGAGAGAAAAAGGAGAGAAATATATAAATATAAGAGGAAGAAAGAAGGAAAAATGAAAGAAAGAAAGAAAACTGTAAAAAACATGCACACAAAAAAAGACAAAACAACACAAAAATGTTGAAAGTTCAAGTAAAACTCTTAAAAGTTTTCATGTTTACCTCTCTCTCTCTCTCTCTCTCTCTGTCACACACACACACACACACAGGTGGCTTTAGTGTTGCTCAAGGTCACATTTGATCAGATTCAGGGATGAAACACGAACACAATGTAAACAACAGAGACATGAAATGAAACTGAAGTTTCAGACGACACATTATACCTACACAATGAATTTAACAACACACACAACTTCACAAGCCAAACTGTGTGTGTATGTGTGTGTGTGTGTGTGTGTGTGAGTGTGTGTGTGTGTGTGTGCGGCTCCCATAATGATCAATTATAATTAGCAACAATCTAACCGCTGATGGAGAAAAAATTATGTCCTATGATGAAAGAAACATTCAATTAGACAGGTCACATGTCAAATCTCTGACATCACACACTTTCACAGGGTCACACTTAATAGTGGGAGAAAGAAGGGAATTAAAATGGTGGGTAGATGTCGGAACATAATTAACGTTCACAACGACCTCACAGTAAACCTGAAGGGACTCTCGCGCTTTTAAAGTGACAGGCACGGATTTACAGCGGGGAGAAAGAAATGAGTGTTTCTGTCATTAGCGGATGAGTTCTGCTCTGTACAAACAGCTCTGGTCCATGAGATACGGAGCTGTCGGCCGCCCGGCGCCTCCGGTGTTCTGGCCAAAATCTAATACTGTGTGCTTATCGGACATTTTCTGTTTCACAAGCGCAACATAATTTGTCTGCCTGCATAGAGCGGAAAAATGTTATGTGATGCTGTACGATCACAACCAATAAGAAAAGACCATTTATTCTGCAGGTTTAGCTGTACCTACAAGGGCCAAATTTGTGAAGATGTCTTTACAAATATAGAGAAAAACTGACTAGTGACAAAGTTTAAATCTCGTAATGTCCACAGGGTTACAGGAATATGAAAAAATCATTAGTTCAGTATGACATCACAGCAAATATAGCAGATGTCCTCACTAATATAGAGAAACAAACCTGTGTGTGTGTTTGTGTGTCTGTGTTTGTGTGTGTGTAGCTGGACTGAGGGCATGAAAACCCAAACAAGAGACAGAGCAAAAGAGAGAAAACATAAAGGAGAAAAGAGACAGTGAGAAGAGGTTAGTGGAGGACAGTGTGTGTGTGTGTGTGTGTGTGTGTGTGTGTGTGTGTGTGTGTGCTGACAGTGCTCAAAGAGACTCCAAACAGCAAAGAAGACTCTGAAATGCCCTCGACTGCCTGAGAGAAATGAGGATTAACTATTCCTGATTATCAGGCCTGTCACACACCATCATCTCTCTCTCCCTCTCTCTCTCTCTCCCTCACACACACACACAGAAAACACAAACATAACAGACTCATCATTCTCACCATACGCAGCGAGAGCAAACAGAAAACAAACAACAGAGAGAAAGAGAGAGAGAGAGAGAGAGAGAGAGGGAGAGACTGGGGAAGACTCCAGCATTGTGGCTACTACTTTCTAACACCAAATAAGGTGACAGAGTGTTGACAGCGATGAGGAACAATATATCAATATATGGCTTTTCGATGTTGGAGACTCATTCATTATTTAAAGTAACATTATTCTATACAAAAAGCCTCTTTCATGAAGCATCGCTGTTGTTTATGTGACTGTGGTGTTGTTTTGGCCGTGAGGTGGAGACTCACACTGAGACACGTTCAGTCTTAGCCATACATTAGCGACTAGCGACTAGCGTTCTCACAAGAGAAGGGACGGGGATCTTGTCTTTGTGATGAATTGCGATGGGAATTACTGCGGTAAAAACACTCTTTACTCCCCCTGGTCCATTCTCTCCAAACGTCAGCTCTAATTGGGCCGGTGACGTCCACAACCCAGTTCTCTTCTCAGCGTTTCATCGATAAAGGACATTTCTATCGTCTGATACCTGTCCTGCGGGCACACAGGGTGGCACACAGCTGTACGCTGGCAGGCTCTGACTAACACCTGATGGCCATTTTGGCTGAGGGATTATGAAGTGTTTCCTGCGACGCTGGACAAATAAACCCGGCGCTTGTGTTGGCTCAGCTGGTGCTGTTCGTTTGCGGAGGAGTGAAGAGGAAGCAGCGCTGGCTCGCGGTGGTGGGATTTGTCGCATGAAAACAAACGGCGAGTTTGCAGAACACAGATTAGCAAAGAAACGTGCCGCTCCTCTTTCTCGCTAATGGAGAACGCTTTCAGAACGATGGTTAACGTTCCTTAAAAGTTCTCTGAAAGCTTTTAAAAAAACGTACATGCAGTAATTTAAATATCACATTTCTAAACATTAATCTTAAAAATGTTACAAAACAAAAAAAATTGGAGTAATGTTTATATAACCAAGAAATGTTATTAATACGGCGTCCAAAAAACAGGACGTTTTAAACATTGAGAACATTTTCTAAATAAAAAACATGTTTAATGTTGTTATTGCTTAATGGAAATGTTTGGAAACGTTCATACAACCTAAAATGTTCCGCTGGGTAGAAGTTTCACTCTAAATCTGACTGAAAGTGGGATTTTTTTCAGAGAAACGTGATTTATCTGATTTTATCCAGTGAAAACACGAGCGAAACACTTTCTGAATCATTATTCAGCTGCAGCTGCAAATGACACGCACACATAATCGTGTTGATGATGTAAACATACCGCGTTTCTGAGCCAAATCATTTGCAGCAGGAAAATAATATAGTTTGCAAATAATTATGAAAGTAATCCTGTGTAATTTGTGGAGGTGAAAAGCTATTGATGAAGAGTAATTTGTTCATCTCCACAGAAACCTTTAGCAAGCAGCTTGTATCCACGTGTTTCACCTGATGTTATATTTTACTGTGATGAGCCGCGTCTGTTAATGAGCTGGTTAGAAAGACTCACAAAGTTATAAAGATTAACTGAAGCAATCGGACTTAAAATAACATCTGATTCTGGGGCCGCAGGCTGAATTAACTTTCATTTCAGGCTGTAAATGAACTGAGAACTGTTACTGTATTAATATTAAATTAACTGAAGGCTGTGGTTATATTATAAAATGTGTTTCACGAGACTCACAGCAGAAACTTCTGTTCACATCATTTTTTACTAAAAGGAATTTTAAAAATGTTATATTACAACCAAATTAAAAATGCATTAAAACATTGCAATCTGTTTACTATTGAAGCCATCATTCAGTTTTTGTACATACACACATACATACACACACGCACACACAAGCTTACCGGGGACATTTCATAGACTCCTGTTATTTTTATACACAGCTAGTTAGCTAACCCATATTGTAACCCACTAACAGAAAACTTCCTGCATTTTATAATCTTATAGAAACTTTATGTTCTATATTTTTACAGCATTTGTTCAAATGAGGGCTGACTTTTAGGTACAAATTTGTCCTCAATATATACTTAACTAACCCACCCACAAACCCCCCTCCCTAACACACGCACACTCACACACACACACACACACACACACAGACACACACACACACACCACAGGAATTCTCTTCAGTAATGAATAAGATGCTGTTGGAGGCATCAGACACAGAAGAAACTCAAGGTTTGTTCTCTCACTGACTGCAGTCCTTCTCCTCCCCGCGGTTTAATTAGATGTTACCGCAGCGCCGCGCCGGAGGCCATTCCGGCTCCTCGGCTCAAGAGTGTCGGTGCAGATCCAGCCGATGAGGCACAAATGCTGCAAGACACACGCAAACTGTCGGACGGCGCGGCCGCCCTCCGCACACGAGGGGGTCAGAGCGCTCGGACAGCCCCTCTCTCCCTCCGAATCTCTGGAGAGCGGCGGGTCAAGTGTCTAATCACAGCGATGCAGAGGCACTCCAGGTGGGACTGTGACCTCCGACCCCGGCGCTCAGAGTTCACCTCCCTCACCTCTCCAGCCGAGTGGCCCAATTACTGTCAGAGTCGGAACCGCTGTTGTCGTGGCAACACGCTCCGAAGCAGGAGTTGTTATGCAGCCGCCTGCGCCGCCCAGGAGAGAGAGGGACGGGGAGGTCACAGGGTCAGAGGTCACCCGATCATGTTTGGGCTCTCGGTGCGAATTTGGCACATGGCTGGTGGGAGTGTGTGGAGATGATCTGAGATAATTCAATTGCCTGAATCATCGTGTGTTTGAAGAGAGAATTTAGATGCATTCAGTTTCAAAAGCATCAGTGTTTACAGGGCAGAAGGGCAAAATGCACACAAACACACACACAGACACACACACCAAACACACAAACACACACAGACACACACCAACACACACACCAAACACACAAACACCAAACACGCACACCAAACACACAAACACACACACAGACACACACACAGACACACACCACACCAATCCCTTCACATTAATATTCCTAGATGGTTATTCAACATTTTTTCTGTGTCTGAACAGAAAACAAGCCGTATCCTCATAACGATTTTGCCTACAGGCATCAAACATATAGATGAGTTGAAATCTCACTTGCATTGATTTATGAGGAACACATTTAAACCTTCAGAACTCTGACCCAAACGTGACAGAATCCGTCTCTCACCATCAGCGCTTCTGCTCCTGGTCTGCGGTGTTGAGTTTGGTTTAGACCCTGGTTCTGGTTCTGCTCGTGGGCCCGGCGCGCTCACCGTCTCTGTGGAGCACAAACATTATCAGATTACATCATTATATTGTGTGATATCTATCTGGGACCGATACAGACACGGAGAAAAGAATGACTATGTAAATAAGTGGAGTGCAGTGCTGCGCTTCACCAGATTATACAAACTGGATTGTGTTTTTCAGTGAAGGTTGTTTAAAAGGTTTTTGTGCTCAGAAGTGGTGCAGCTGTTTGGTGAATACAGCTCTACATCTCTAAATCAGTTCTATTTATGACACAGAGCTCTTATGAGTGCCTGACTCTCTCTCTCTCTCTCTGTCTGTCACAAGAGAACAACATCAAATCAATTCACAGCGCAAGTTTCAGCCCAGAATCTTGTCTGTGTGTGTCTGTGTTTCCTTCCAGTCATTGTGGGAACTACTCCTTTATTTCCCATTGTATTCTTTTTTTCTCTTCTATTCATTTTGTCCATCTTTGTGAGCAGGGGGTCAATCAGAGAACAAACTCGCCGGCCACTATCAGAAACACCACAGAAATAAAACCTCAAACCAATTTCCTGCATGTTTGCTTTCTGAGCTCGCCTCGGGAAGTGTGTGTGCGTATGTGTGCGTGTGTGTGTGTGTGTGTGTGTGTGTGTGTGTGTGTGTGCGCTCACAGGAAACAAAGGACACATCACATCCCTTTAATACCTAAACTGCCTGGATATCAACATCTGCAATTATAAGAGATTTAGAGATTTCAATATGACCTCAAACACTTCTCATCAAAGCCTCATTATTTGCACAGATCTGAGACGACACGGTTGCCTCAGTAAACTCACTGACAGCAGGAAGAGTTTCCTCAGGGTGCGTGAACTGAGATATTTCATGGTCTTGAGTTTAAAAGAGAATCAAAAACAATCGGGGCTTATCTGCTGTTAAACAGTTCTTTACATCACTATCTCTCTCGATTCAGTGGTTTGCTGTCAGTCTTTGTTGTGCACACTGTTTGTTTTCAAACGTCTTACGATTGATACAATAATCATTTCCACCCAGACTGACTAACTAACACACCCGCTTCATCTGCCGTCTATATGCTAAAATAAAAACATGTTGTTTGTCCTGGTTGTGTTTTTTGGTGAGATTTACTCATGCAAATGTAATGTTGATCTCTGTGAACACTGATGCACAGTGAAGCACGTCTCTGTCTCTCTCTCTTTGTTTGTCTCAAGGACAGACATGAGCAGAGACAGACAGAGAGAGAGAGAGAGAGAGAGAGAGAAAGAGAGAGAGACAGAGAGAAAGCAGAAGGACGTTCAGGAGATATCCATCTATCGGTGCATCAGGTCTTCATGGCTACAGGGACAACAGGCTTCATCTCACTGAGTGGACATTAAGACAACCTTCAGAGGTCAAACACACACAGAGCAGAGTGTGTGTGCGTGTGCGTGTGTGTGTGTGTGTGTGTGTGGAGTGTTTGATGTCACTGCAGAGGACTGTGTGTAGAAACTGAAGTAAATGTCAGAATAAAATACAAACATTTCCACACTGAATACTAAAATGACAGACAGACAGAACAGTGAACAAACAGACAGACAAACAATAACAAGACAGACCAGAAATTAAACAGAAATGTAGTATATAAAAAATTTTTATCTGAAGAATAGTTGATAAAGGCTGTTGTCCATCTATCATTCTCTCTTTCTGGGACTTTGGTGACGTCTTTGAAAAAATGACTCTCTTAAAACTTCTCACTTTTTGAGTCTTTTAAAGTTTGTGTCTCACCCTTAAACAGACTAAGCACACTGCAAGACACTAAAATAAGCACTTCTAATGACTGCCAGCCTATTAATTGTGTCAAAATGGAATACAGTACTATAAATCTACATTAAAAACCATTTCTGTATTCAACACCCAACGCCAATGTGTTTCAGACATCTGAATCAATGATTGACCTCCAGGGCCCAATCAAATGGGGCCAAATTGAGAGAAAGGCCAATCAGAGTTTCTCTAATATTGATCACAAGCAAACAACCAATTCAAGCTACACTTGTGGCCAATTACTTCTATTTACTATAACGAAGAAATCAAGAAACTAGGAGGGAATGAATGCGGCAGAGTTAATTAGTGCCAGCTGATTGGTCCAGAGGTTAAACACCCAATAACCAATCAGATTTGTTCTCTTTCCTCGAGGCACATTCAGGGTCAAAAGTAACTTTTTGCAAGCGGAGAATGATTTGAGAAAATCATACATGCTAGCCAATTATATTTCTTATTGACTATGAAACTACTTTGCCATATTTGCAACTATTTTGCATTGGACATTGTGATTATTTAGCCATTTTTCTGGTCATATTTTTGTCTCAGCCTCATAAAAAAGCTGCATGTCATCAATATGTGCCAAAATGTGAGTTTGTTACTTAGATTTTCATTTTGGTGATGTAAGGCTATAAATATTCCACATCGGTGTCACCACAGTGATGTCAGGAGACCTGTGATGTCATCTTACATCATACACGCTGATTTCACTGCTGCTGCTTCCCTCAGGTTGATCATTAAAAAGCGATGTTCTTCTAAAACTTCATTTCTCTTTTATACCTTTATTGCTTAGTGTGTCTTTAGTGAAGTTCTCCGTGCTGTCATAAAACACAGCTGAGGCAGAAACTTCTACAGTAACTCAGTAACTGCAAGAGAGAGTGTGAGCTCTGAGGTTGTGTGTGTATTTCTGACTGTGAGCTCTGAGGTTGTGTGTGTATTTCTGACTGTGAGCTCTGAGGTTGTGTGTGTATTTCTGACTGTGAGCTCTGAGGTTGTGTGTGTATTTCTGTGTGTGAGCTCTGAGGTTGTGTGTGTGTTTCTGTGTGTGAGCTCTGAGGTTGTGTGTGTGTTTCTGTGTGTGAGCTCTGAGGTTGTGTGTGAGCTCTGAGGTAGTGTGTGTGTGTGTGTGTGTGAGAGGTTGTGTGTGTTTGTATTTCTGTGTCTGAGCTCTGAGGTTGTGTGTGTGTGTATTGTGCTTCATCACTGGCAGTCTCATGATGCTGCAGAACAGATGCGCTAAAACCAACTAGTTTGGAATCCATACAAACAATCACGCTTGTACAATTTTTATCAAAAGATTTTCTGAGCTTGCCAAACACACCGTTTATTTATTCCCATCATTCCGTCTCTTCACCTGCGGCACAGGAGTGTGTGCTGATAGAGTCATATTGTCCCGCTGTATAAATCGCAGGCAGTTTAAAGGGCACATTGTTGTTCTGCAGTCCCTGTGAAGCCGCGTTTGCTGCGACTGCAGTTTGGCGTGGAAACGCTGACTCAACGTTCCCCGCAACCAAACCATACAAATGCAAATGAAGCATTCAGAGAGAATTTCCCCGTAACGAGCCGTAATGAGGCCTACACACACAATTAAATTCACTGTGAACGCATGCGGTGCCACAAAAACAGATTACGCCCAAGACAATGTTGCAGACGCTCGCACAAACAGACACACACATTATTCTCCGAGCTCCTTAAATCTGTTGTCATGTCTGTAATGGACAAGATCATAACCCTCATTTCTCTTTAAAGTGAATAATTACAGCGTGAGGGTAATTAAATTAGCCAAGCTCAGCCACGCTGCTTACAGGGGCTAGAGTTTAACCACACACAAACACGCTGTGTGTGCGAGTGTGTGTGTAAGTGTGGGTGTCTGTGTGTGTGGGTGTTTGTGTATGTGTGTGTGCGCGAGTGTGTTTGTTTGTTTGTGTGCGAGTGTGTGTGTGTTTGTGTGGATGTTAGTAAGTGTGAAGGAATCCTTCCTAGAGATGAGAACACATCCTTAAAGCTTAAAAATTTTATGTTACAAGAACATTCAATAACGAAAATGTTCTTTTGAATGTTGTCCAGTTTGGTATATGCTGTATTAACACTAACATTATTAAAATGTTCTACTAACAAAAAATAACAACATTGTTAACATTGTTAAAATAACATTTTTATATTAAAAATTCTACTAACGTTAAAGCAAAATATACATTTGTAATATTTTTAACTTTTATCTACATTAGCTAATGTTCTGAGAGTGTGTGTGTGTGTGTGTGTGTGTGTGTGTGAGAGAGAGACATCTAAACTGGTTGTCTCTGGTCTAATGAAAATTCGGCTGAAGTGAATCGATACGGTGTGATTTGTGAGATCAATGTGTGCTGAGGTGTTGGAATGACAAAACAAACACGCCATACAAACCATCGCCAACAACTCAACTCTATTCATTACAATTCTGTTCTATTATCCCCTGAACCGCAGCAAAACCATTTCCTTAATTGCTAATTTGTGTTTTGTTTCTGGTAAAAAAAACTCTAAACATCCTATAAATGCACATAAATAAACATGCTTGACAAACAGCAGGGCTGCATGATAATACGGCTCGTGTCCACAGAATGTATCTCGAATTAAGTGTTTTTACATTATTGACAAGAAAAAGCAATTTGCCAATAGGGTGAGAAACTTGATATAAGATTTACTCTCAAAACATCTTGTTATCTTATGCAAAGATGCTTTTCAGGCATACTGATCTCGTTTTATAAACGCTCCTATGTTTTTATTAGAAATGAAGATCTCGATTTTGACTAAATAATGACTTTCAAAATGCAAATTTCAAACTGCATCAAACACCTTTAAAGCATTAGAAAGAATTACATACTCAGAGATGATTTTGTGTAGGTCTTCAAAATGAGATCTTTTGATTGAGCCATTTAAACGTGTGCAGATGGTCACATACACACACACACACACACTTTTGAACTGTCCATATGGTACCGTCATGCAGTCATCTGTCTGTTGGTCTCTGTCTGTGTTTCTGTGGAAACGATGGGACCTGTTTAGTCGTTCATGGTGGTTAGTTAGTAGCAGGAAAGTAAACTAATATCAAACCTGCCGCTTATGAAAATAATCCTGTATTCAGATTTTAGCACAACTACATCAGAGAGGAGCTCCGACAATCTGTCAGACGTTTAGTGATTATTTAGTGAGTGACTTTCTTCAAAAACATTTATATTTCTTCATTCTGTTGATTTTTTTATCCGCAGCAACATATCGAGAACGTATCTGTTCTCAGCCAATCAAACTCGAGACCTTGGTCTATGTGATGTTTTTTTGTATGTACTGTACAAAATACCTGGACGATACGCTACATTTATCAAAACATGCATTAAAAATGTTCTGTCAACCAGTATAGATTTTCAACACAACTGCGTGACGATAAATCCATTCAACGCGGCTGACAGGGAATGTTGTTAGATTCTCTAAACGTTGTCAAAAACGTTAGCATTTTAACATTACATAATGTATGCATCAAGAAGTTACTCTTACTTTTAAAAATGTTACAAAATATAAGAAATCTTTGAGCAACCAAGCAGTTATCCAAGCTTAAACATTTCTGAGCTTTGCAAAATAGCATTTTTAACATTTTTGTTACCTAGCGGAACATTTTTACAACCCAAAATTGTTTGCTGGTTGAGGTTATTCAGTCGGGAAACATGACGTGAATAAATATATAAATCTAGTATGTTTATAATATCGAAAGATCTATAGACAGTCACTGAGGCACTAGCCTTCAGTCATACGGTCTGCGTGCACATAAAGATTTAAACTCATTCAAACGGATGTCTGGACGATTATTCATGTTCACAGCCAGTTGTGTCTTAAGTAAATGTTAACAGATGGGTGTGTGTCAAAACATCGGATCAGTGCGTTCAGACCCGCGGCTGTTCATGATGTCATCACTATTAATCAACCAATCACAGCCCCCGACTGAATACTGGAGGGTTCATAGGACCGACGCATATTTAACATACAGCGTGAAAAAAAACTTCATTAGGAATCATTAAGTAACGTTACATTTGAACATATGCTAAATATTAAATAATATTCTCCTTCTCTTCCTGTCACACACACACACACACACACACACACACACACACACACACACATACAGTCTCCAGTCAACTGTATTCAACCCTGTTTGCAGGACAGTATACAACAGAACACACTGTATGAGCAAATGAATGACACAACATGTCATCAGTTAAAACTGGTTTAAAGTGACAAAGAATTGTTCTTCTAAAATAATAACTAGCTGATTTACATATGAAACGTAGGTCATGTGACGACAGCGTCTGTATACCGAGGATTTGTAAACGACAGCAGTGGTCTGTGTACAGTGAGCAGTAAACAGGATGGCAGAATGAGGAACGCAGCCCTGCACTGAGCAACTAATTGCTGTTATTATGAGACCCCCTTCATCCGCCCTCTGAAATCACAAAAACACGGACAGATACGCTGAAGAGATTCAAACAGCAGAAATAATGCAGTTCAAATGGCAACGCTGTTGCCCTAGAGACAGGAGATGGTGGTTTAACTCTGAATGGTTTTGGGGTAAATGGTATTAGCACATTTCTTCCAGAACAACATTGTAAATTAGTGAGTTAGTAATTTAGTACATAATGTGTACTTTGAGTTTTATCATGAAAAATATAAGCCAGACAGACAGACAGACAAACAGAGAGAACAGACAGACAGACTCACAGTGATGGTTCAATCATAACCAAACTGGGGCAAACGTACAGACACTTCTCATAACTTCCAATCCTTTCTTATTAACACCTCCTGTGTGTGTGTGTGTGTGTGTGTGTGTGTGTGTGTGTGTGTGTGTATTGATTAAAGTCTGAGGCTCAGATAATGATCAATACAGTGAAATGGAGATTCCAGCACCTGATTAGAAGATTTCTTTAAGATTAATCTGGTTGTAAAGATACAGTGAGTACAAAGTAATGGGGGTCAGAGAGAGAGAGAACGAGAGAGAAAGAGAGGGAGAGAGAGAAAGAGAGACAGACTCAGACTCATGCTCACAAACTGAGAGAAACGAGAACAAATGGTTCTAACAAAAACACGCATGACTGAACGGACTCACCTTGTTCTTGCGCTTTGTTGGTGTTCCAGCCTCTGACATAATCGTCCTGCGGAGACACAAAACATCCTCAGACAGACAGAAGTCAAGCTTACATTCATGTGTGACCTTCAGAGAAGTTAATAAGAGACGAGAAACAGGGTGATTATAAACACATGCCTTTCCCATGTGCTGCAGAAGCACATCAGATGTTTGCACATATTTGCTATGAAAAGGCCGGTCTATAAAGCAGATTCTCTCTCCTCCTGCGTTATATTATTATTATATTTCTCTCTCAGGACTGCAGTGACAGCTGGTGGAATCACACATGCCACCTATTAATGGAAAATGTGAACTTACAACTTCTGTTTTATTATCTTGTTGTCTCTAATGTTGCTTCCAAAAGCTTTTTCTCAAACTACTAAACAACAAACTCCTGCTAGCAGTAATTGAGCCAGAACTATATTTTTGCAGGATTTGCAAATACCAGCAGGTCAGAGTACAGTAAAGTACAGTACAGTACAGTACAGTAAAGTACAGTAAAGTACAGTACAGTACGGTACCAATGCTAAGCTAAATGTGAGACGAATAATTGCACAATCGTCTCCGGCTAACAGGGCTAAATGTTCTCAGAACATTTGCTAATGTTCTCTAGAAATTCTTGTAAAGTTATTAACAATGTTCTTGCAGTAATGTTTTAAAACCTTTATGAAGTTAAAAATTAAAACAAGTTTAAATAACATTCCTATAACTAATAACATTTAATTTAACAACTAAACAGACAAATTATGTTAATACAGTTTCATACAGTCTGGCATCTAAAGTTTCCAAAGAAAAAATAAAGGAGACGACTAGATTTTATCCATAAGAAACCGAATCAGATGTTATTTCATATAATCACACTTACAGATTAAGACTGAGAAAGAGTTTTTGTGTTTAAAACATTCCTGATAAATCCTGTACTCAGAGTTATTCCCTTACACTGATATTCCACAACCATATTTCTTACATTAGATAAAACATGAAATCTTGTGTTTGACATCTCGAGTGAAATCAGACCTCACATCGCTCCCGTCTCCTCCGGTAAACGTTTGGCCATTCTGCAAATCTACACCAACAACCGGCATTACATAAGATCAAACAAAACCCTATTTATTCCACCCCTGCAAAAATCCCTGCAGTGCCCATCAGTTGTCATTTTTAATGGAAGAGACAGATTCAATAGCTGGGCAGGAAAATGCAGAGACTCGTCCTGATTTTCATCTTTCCCACAGACTGCCGGCGAGGTCTCGCACAACATTAGCTATGGCTGCAGAATTTTAAGGGCCTCCCTGCTTTTGCGGCGCGGCTGCTACCACAGTTCTGCCCCAAAGTGAAGCTACGACAGGCTGAATAAACAAATATTTGAAATCAAGCTCTCATTAGACGCTTCGTGGCGTGAAGACGATCAATGTTCAGCCTAACTGGTGCAGGTGAGGGTAACACAGTTATGCTGTAAATAAGGAAGGAAACTTATTAGGGAACGAGTCAAATCGACCGTGGCAGACTAGCACATAAGAAAGCTATTGCTTCTGTGTGAATGTTGAGCTGGCCCGGCTAACAATTTTAGGTTGTAAAATCATTGCTATTTTAGACACTGTATAAATAATTTTACTTATTTATAAATGTGATTCAGAGACTCTGGTTACTTCTAAGTTAATTCCACTAACTAATTATTAATAATATTTTTTTATATATAAATATAACGCTAAAACATGTTCTACTAACATTACTACAACAGCGTTTTCGATAACTTTCAGAGAGCTTTTAGAAAATATTAGTCCTCAAAATGTTCCCTGTTAGCTGGGACTGCTGAAGATTTCAATTCTGCTCAGAGTTCACGGTCGCCCTGCAAAACTGGGCCAAATGTTGCTGTGAGCTTATGGCGTGAAGTCAAACTGGGAATCGTGGAGGAACTAAAACTCATTTTATCCCTGAAATGACAGAACCTGAGTCTGCACATCTGTGCTGAAGAAACGCTCTGAGAATCAACTTACCAACAATCAGAATGAAACTGAGCCCTAAAGACATTCAAACCACGCAAACGTTTCTCTGTGGCCGTGTTACATCATCACATCAGGTTTACCTCACCTTCATCCACCTATCGGCTACGTTCCTTCACAGCACGACACACACATGCTGCAATCTGTAACTTTTATGGTCTTAAAAACATCATCATTTAACCCAGATTTGCAACAGTAAGTTAATAATAGTTTATATAATTTAAGTCACCAATAGTTTGTAAATCATTATTATACACCATAAACCCAAACGTTACAGATTTAAATCAATAACTGCATGTCTTCTGCTAAGACAGCTGAGAGATTTAATAAAAAAACATTAACTTCAAAACACAAGTCAAATAATTAATTAAAATCTTTGACTTGTGAACCACTTGCTTATTTCATAAAAACATATAAATAAGCAGGTAAATAAATGTATTTGTTTGCTTGTTTGTTACCAAACGCTTTGACAATCATTTCAGTGTGTCGTTGTACCTGAGGCCAATCGCTCCTCAGAGCCACGACCCGTCTGATATAAACACACACATCACACACACGTCTGATACACAAGCATCTGTCACACAATCCTTTCATCTCTGTGTTTGTGTTCAGGTGAGCGAGAGCTGCGACGTGTCTCATGTTGCCCTGCAGACAGACGCCGCGGCTGGAACGTGTCTGAGAGCGTCAGAAACTGTCTCACAGCTCACAGGAGAATAAGCGACTCTGGCTGCGTGTTTGTTCTTCCGCTGTCCTTTCACTTCCTGTTTGCTCAATCGTCCCTTTTCTCCCTCTCTTACTCTCTGATGTTATTGTGTGATGACAGTTTAGAGCCCGCAGGCATGACAGGTCAGCTGTACACTGTCTGTGTGTGTGTGTGTGTGTGTGTGTGTGTGTGTGTGTGTGTGTGTGAGTGTGTGTCATGTTGGCAGCAGGACAGGGCAGACCAACGCAATAAAACTGACAGATAAAGTCACACACACTTACAAAATCACACTCATTTGTCTATAAGCACAAGCAGACACAACAAACACAGACACACACACACGCTGTTTTAAATGTAGGTTTTCTGTCAACCACTGAACAGATTTAAGTCTTAATTAGCAGATGAAGAAAACACAACAAACATCATTTTCTTCATTTGTATTTCTGTTGTGTTTGTATTAAAAACATCTTATAAACACATAAATCTACTAGAAGCACAACTGCACACAGAACTAATACCTGTTTTGGTATAATGAATAAAGCGTATTTAACGCTGCGCTTGTTCAAGCTATAAAAGCAAATCATTTATTGTGCTTCATGTAAAAAAAACTGTTTGCAGTCATTTATCATGCAATTATGATTTTTAGATTTTAATTTGTTGTTTTAAGGAAATTTTCCATTGAAAGTGTTTCTAATCAAGAGAAATCTGTGCAGAAAAACATCAAATCTTACCTCAACCTCCTGAAAACGACAGCAGGGAGAAAAGAGAGAAAGAGAGAGTTATTATCACATTATCAGAGAACCAATATGATCAATAATCAATTCAAACATCTTTCATTTAGACTCACAACTACAGAAGCTGCTTAAGTTTCTAAAATAACGTGTTAAAATCAACAGCAGAACTTTTACTTGTGTGGATTAAACGTTCTGTAAATGTTTCCTCATGTCAGTTTAAGAGCGAAGCACTGAACAAACAGACAGAACATCACTGACTGAAGACTGAATGAAGAGTGTAAAGAGTTTGTGATGCTCAGACAGGAAACAGCCGCTGTGTTGTGATAAACAGATGATCTGGTCATTGACAAATTCAGTATATACAGTACACAGACATTTATGAGGAGTTTTAATGTATAAAATATTGTAAAGGACGTTAAATCAGCCTGCAAAAGCTACAACCCTATAATCACACACAGAAATCGGAAGAAAACACACACACACTCTCTCTCTCTCTCTCTCACACACACACACACACTCTCTCTCTCTCTCACACACACTCT
>JBAJNP010010408.1:0-11218 GCA_036877545.1 Yasuhikotakia modesta
CAAAGATCTGCTGAATGTGGAGCTGGCACCGGGAGCAGGTGGGTGGAGTTTGGTCCAGTAACACCAGAGCAGTTTACTACACAAATAAACTACACAAATAAAATAAATAACAGTCCTTGAGAACAATCAGTCCGCTGTACCAAACATTATTGTATTGCAAGATGCTGCAATTCTTTGACTTTGAATGAGGGAATGTGAAACACTCAATATGCAACACAATAAAGCTTTCAATTTGCCAAATCTACTTGTACTACATGAAACTATTTTAAGTCAACAGTAATAAGACCAACAGACATTTCTCATTCTTTCTCAGAAAGGAAAGCTTCACAACAACTTCTGATGGCGTCTCTGCATACAGTATAAAATCACTCACTTACTGTGATATTGTGATGTGTTTGTCAGAGAGGAAGGTGCCTCTGCGTCTGAACTACAGTAAGTACTGTAATAACCTGACAGAAGACAACCTGATCCGTGTGGGCGCTCTCCTGACGGATTACAGCACCAGAGAGGCTGTCATGACCATGCGTGACGTTGTGCTGGACAACCCCGAAATCAAAATCAGGGTACAAATGTTGCCATGACAACCATCACACACACCTCCATCACTCTACTCAAGTGTACGAGTCCCATTATTATTACCATGGTAACTGCAAATTGTGTACTTTAGCTGCATGTTTAAACGTGTTTTCTAGATTCTAGGAGAACCCAAAGAGAACCGTAAGCTGGCAGCAGAGCTCACCCTGCAGAACCCGCTGCCAGAACCCTTGCAGGGCTGCTGTTTCACCATAGAAGGAGCCAACCTCACCGGCGGCCGCAGCGTCACCGAGAGGTAGAGAGAGAGACTTTTAAACTGTGTGTTCTCTGGGTCATAATGTACAGGTGCCATTCAATTTTAATTCCATTCAAAAAGTAAAACTTATATAATGTATACATTCATTCCACACAGACTGATATATTTCAAGTGTTTATTTCTTTTAAGTCTGATGATTATAACTGACAACTAATAAAAACCCTGAGATGTTTGACCCTGGGAGCACATGACTGGTGCTGCAAACGCTGTGGAAAGAAACTGGTGTGAAACTGGTTTCTGTGGTGCAGCTCAGATGAGCTGTTACTCTGAATGATGTAACAACTATTATTCATGCTAGCTGATGAAGACAAATGTTGTCTTTGAACTAACATGCAGCGATGAATTAAAAAATACCACCAGCATCATGTATTTATAAGGTAAACATGGTTGATTTTTGGGGGATTAAAAGATGTTTCAGATATTTAAATAATACACACTTACTGTCCCTCACTGTGGTCAAAGTGTTTACGTCTAAAAAATAATCAGACAAGGAATTTAAAGTGGGTTGAGTCTGTGTGCTTACTAATGAGTGTAACGTGTAAATGTTTATTCCTCCCAGACTGGAGYGCAGCATCGAACCCGGGAACGAGGCCAAAGTGAAAATCTACTTCACTCCCAGTCAGTGCGGTCTGCGCAAACTCCTGGTGGATTTTAACAGCGACAGGCTGGGTCACGTCAGAGGCTATAAGAATGTTATCATCGGGAAATGAGACCCTCGTCTGCAGAGAGAACATGAAACATCTGCCTTTTTTATTCATTTTTAAAACCATTTTTTACATTAACTTTCTATGACTGAGAGTGTGTGAGTGGATCTTTTATAGACCAGACTTTCACACTGCATTCTGTTAGCTTGCAGACACAATATACAACAATATATATGAGCGCAGCTTCTGTGATATCATTCAATGTACGCTGACATGTTTCCACAGCATTCCTGTATGTGTTCTCTAGTTAATGTGCTGAGCAGAAATAGTTTGGAGAGGAGGGATTCAGATGTCATGTACTGTGAGAAAATTGAGATAATAAATATGACAGAAACAGAACTCTTACGCCCGTCCTTGTATAAACTGACTCAGAAAGATACTGTAATGCTGAATGATATTTTTCTTTTATTATGTTTCCATTAAAGGTTAAAGAACTGTAAACACACTGAACACAATGTGACACTGGCTGTTTCATCTGATCTGTTTAAGTTCAGCGCTGGTGTCTAGATTTAGTCTAGGATTTAATGACAATCAGTGGATTTAAAGATGTATGATGTACAGATCTGCAGGGAACAGAGAAGTTCTGCAGTGTGTTTGGTTCATTATGTCATGAATGACAGTAATGTAATCATTCATTTACAGTGATATTGATCAACTCTTATGTAACGTTACATCAGAAACTCTGAGATCTATCCTGTTGAATGGGACCTGAATTTATTGAACATATTACAGGCGAAACAGTGTAAAGGATTTTCTCATGCACACACAGTAAATGATCAGCAGCAGGAAGTGACGTCTGAGGCTGTAGTTTTTCAACAAATGTCTTCAGACAGTCTTAACATGTTAATAGAATCCACATGTTGTGAAAAGACTTTATTCCATTCACAGTTTTAATAGTGTGAAACTTTTCATGTTTTTTGCTCCAAATATTTTTTGGGTTTTATGAAGGACAATTGGACATAATACTCATGTTTTTATCAGTCTCTTATCGCTCATTCACATACAATTTACACAGTTTAGAAAACCTGCTTTAAGATCTGATAATGGTCTAATGAAGTTGTACAAACATACTGATAAACGCTGATACACAGTTTATATTCTACAGCTCTGATCATTTCTAAAATCAGGGGAAGGTTGAGCTGTCGCTTTCTGTTTATCCTGAGGGGACGATGTGCTCCACACAGAGAACAAGAAGATTTAACGATTACAAAAGTCTTCAACTGAGCATTTTATGACCAAACAATATTGAACAGGATTACATGTTATTTACATATAATTTATTCAGAAATTCCATAAAGTTGCATAATTGAAACACAGCTTCTACACATAACATTAAAGCAGAAGAAAGCATATATGAATAAAGATAAGCTAAAAATGCAATAAGAGCTACACAAACACTTTGCTCTTCTTACAGAAATGTTTCTAATGAAACACACGATTGTCTTTTCAGTTATTTAGTTTCAGTATTTAGCAACACATTTATTGTCCCAACCATATATCAGTGCCTACAAAACGAAAGGTGAATAAACAAGAGAAATAAACTACAGGTAAACATCACAAAGTCATATGTGCTTTATGTACTACATTATAAACGAGTGTTTCATCTGGTTCAGTATAAACATTCTGTGACAACTGATTTATATGAATGTATTTACTTATGAAAACATCACAGTGAAAAGCAGTGCATTTATTTTTCAAACATTCACTGCTTCTAACCTCTCCTCTCTTCTCTCCACATCTCTGCCCTCCTCAGCTCTGCTCTCCTCTGGTCTGTTGGTTGCTCCTGCTGGTGTGGTGCTCCCTGTGAGGAGTCTTCAGCTCCAGTGGGTGGACCGGACCTTCACTCTGCAGCTGTGTGTGTTCCTGATGGACCACATCTTCTGGTTGTATCTGCAGATAGGCCTGAACTCTGTGCTGTTGAGCGTGGCTTTCACTGAAGTCAATGACCCTGCACTCGTACATCCCCTCATCTGAAGGTTTGATGCTAGACAGACGAAGCTTGTGTGAGATGTTGCTGCCAACCACTCTGACCACCTAAAGATAAATTCAGTTGTTGAACAAGAACATTCACACAGCAGGTTCCTCTGCTCAGAAGATCAAGACTCTCTCTCTCTCTTTGATTATCAGGTAACAGTCTAAACTTACACTTATTTTAGTTTCCCTCTCTGATGTCTCTTCTGCTGGAAGTACCTGTACAGACAGATAACAGAAATACAGGCTTTCTGTTAAGAATAGAGGTCAACAATGCCTAGAACATTTTTGTTAATGGAAACAAATCAAAACTGTTAGCTGGGATGCTAATTATAAAAATTGTACTCAGGAGAGCAGAGGCTGTTTCTTCTACATTTAGAAGATAACCAGCCCTCTGTTCACAAGCCCCTCCATGCTGCACAATAACTGTATCAAAGCAGCTTTCCTGATTGGTCGTCCATCCTGGTTTCTCTGGCCGGTGTGTGTCAGGGCGAGTGTACCACCACTGAATCTCCAGAGATACAGAGGAGGAGGTGGATCCTCTGAAGGAACAGGACATCTCCACATCTTCTCCAGCCGCAGAGATGATGTCATGAGGAACCTCAGTGAACAGAGCTGAAGACAGAGAGAGAGTCATGTGAAATGCTGATTAAGTAGAACACACACACACACACACACACACACACACACACAGAGCATCTTACCCTAAAGTGCACAATCATCTTTATTATACAATAATCACAATAATGTATTTGAGGTATTTTCCGTTGTTTGTAATGTCTCATGTCTGTTTATAACACACAGCTGCACTGAAGAGAACAGAATCTGCTCATTAATATTCAGTCTGTTTGTATGAATTATTCACAGTCTGAAATGATGCAGTAATATTTTTGTTATTATGTTATTATACACACACACACACACACACACACATAACTTGGATAAATTCTGAGCATGGGTTACTAATCCTGACCTGAAAGTCACATCACTTAACTGGACTATAGACTAATAATTAATATCTAGTTAAACATGGTAAAATCATTGAGTCGCTGGGCAGTTACACAGCCTCTGATCTGACAACATGCCAGAACTGAAGTTAACCTTTACTAAGTGATTGTTTCAATGATAAGCAACAATAACTGGTCACACACACTGGTCACAGTTAAACAGTCTGATCAAACCTCAGAGCATCACTGACAAACTCTGTTACAGCCAAAGCTGTCATTCTAACAACTGGGGTTTAAACTTTTGTGTAAATAAAACAATCTGACCCAAACACAAAACTACACACAACAACAGCACAAAATGAATGTGTTACAGCAAAGATATAAACACAGGCTGTGCGTTAAACCTGCGCTGCCGCATGTCAGCATCAGCATCAGCATCAGCATCAGTTCAGATGCTGCGCTCCACACAGCGCGCTGTTCGTTCGTTCGGTGTCATACCGTTTCCAGAGACGCGATTATTCACTTCCACATTTGCGCTGATTTGGACACAGAGTCCCACACAGTGTAAAATCCACAGCATGTCTGCAGGTGAAGCTCCATGAGCTCTATGAGCTCTACGCCCTCATTGCATCTCTATGTTCCGTGACGCTGCGCTGCGCACTAACCGCTGCGGCGGAGGACGCTGCGCTGTAACGCGGTCCGGCCGCAGGTCAGCTCGGCGGACGGATATCAGGTGTTAAGTCATGAACGTGAACAGTTTTTAACATTATAACAATGTTGATATTTACTTTATAACAATGTTGATATTTACTTTATAACAATGTTGATATTTACTTTATAACAATGTTGATATTTACTTTATAAAATGTTGATATTTACTTTATAAAATGTTGATATTTACTTTATAAAATGTTGATATTTACTTTATAAAATGTTGATATTTACTTTATAACAATGTTGATATTTACTTTATAAAATGTTGATATTTACTTTATAACAATGTTGATATTTACTTAAAAACAATGTTGATATTTACTTAAAAACAATGTTGATATTTACTTTATAACAATGTTGATATTTACTTTATAAAATGTTGATATTTACTTTAAAACAATGTTGATATTTACTTTATAACAATGTTGATATTTACTTTATAACAATGTTGATATTTACTTAAAAACAGCTGGTTTATACAGTGTGATATGTGACAGTACTGCTGTCTGTTTCTCATGAACAACAGTTCATAACTAACATGCCTGAAATCCTACAATCTGATTCTTCCACAGAAATGTTGATTTAGCATCAATGTAATCATGATTTTAATGTGATCGTGTGAGAAACAGCATCTTGCTGTAGCATGACCAATTCACTGCAGATGATCTCAATGAATGTAACGTCACTATCAGAGTCTGTAGGGTTGCACATCACCAACGGTGAACATTAGTATGCAGAGACAGACAAATCATGTATTTAAACCGCACACCTCACAAGCAGCAAAAATGACTGAAAATGAGAGTGAAAGCTGCAATGCTTCAAAAGAAACACTGATACTGCTGATGTCCAGTCCCTGAGCTGTGTGACTCCATTATGTAAATTACATTAAAATGTTACTGGAAAATGCTGTTCCAGATTCGTGAGGGAATCGTTTTATAAAGTTTTATGTGAGTGGCATTTACACGTAAAAACGTAGAACACAGACAGACTCACTGGAATCATGCTGCTGTTTCATTGGCATCATAATGACTCTCATACCTGCTATTACACAGAACATCTGCCAAATACAAACAACCACATCCTTCTGTGAAGTCAATGATGTCTATTCTAAAGGATTTCTCATGAGGAACAATTCCTGAATGAAATAATTAAAGAGAAACTGTGGCTTCATTAGTCAGTGTGACAGTTTCTAATGGAGACAAATGACTGTGTCTGAAACTGCTGCCAGCATTCAAACAAATACAACAAGAGCCGCTTACACACTATGACAAGCTACCAGACTCACGCTAAAATACTTCATCCTCCATTATGACACATTAGGAAAAACACCAAATATTTATTTTGGTCATATGGATTCATATTTATAAATCCTTGTAAAAGTATCTGAACACAGTTTTTCTGACCTGCAGGAATATATTGTCTAGAAACTGTCAGAATCTGGATTCTCCACTTTATATATAGTGGCGTTTGGTTCTAGTTGTGACAGGGGCAAGATGTCAGTAACAATAAGGTTTTTATAATGAGGTTTTAATAAGATCCATTGACACAAGTGTCTGTTTTCTCGGGCAGTTATTTTGTATGTTGCGTTTAATGAACTATTACCCTTTTATAGAGAAATAATGAGAAACTATAATATTGTCCAGTATCATTTCTGGGAATGTCAAGGCTGATGGTGGTTTTGGGAAACTGTTGGGATCCTCATGGGTCTCTGATTCTGGGAAGTGTTTGCTATCATCACCGGCTCTTCTTCTGGAACCAGCAAATGTGATACAGAGCAGCTCTGAGCTGGACTGACAAAACTGTCCATTTCTGTCCTGTAGCTTCTCTTACGTTATACTGATCAAATATTCTGATGAAAATCTACATTATTGGTAGTTATTGGTTGTCTTGTATTGTAATGTTTGTAAATCTGTAGAATGAGGCAGAGACAAGAAGACATCAGAGAAATGTTCATTATGAGCCCATTTATAATGGGCATTTAAACCCTGGAAATCATTCTCCATGGCAACAGCATTAGTGTTCTTTAAAAAATACATATACTGGTTAAATTGTTCTGGTGGTTCTGCAGTAGATCATTATAGCTACATTTAACTGTAGTGTTAGAGGAACTGAAAACCTTTTCAAACTATTTCAGTCATGCAGTTACAGCCACAGTGTAACACCAACTAAATCTGTCCAGACATTGTGGCTGTTTACTGACACTAAATATGCAAAAATGCTAATTTTATTAAGTGTAGTTGCCAGGAGCCCCAACCCACCAATCCTCATCCCTCTCTCTTTCTCTCTCCTTCTCTCACTTGTTTCTAACAGCCATGCACTGTTATTCCTGTAATGCCTCTAAAAATGGAAAGACATCAGCTTTCAGATCATCCAGGGAGAGCACAATGTTTTCAGTTGGTTCAAACAAGATGTTTATATGTTATGTGATTTGCATGTGTGTATATTGGTTACATGGCAAACAATATTTGATACAGATATTAAATGCATCTTTGGGACATTAAATGCGTACAATAGCATGTTATTCTTACACATTTCTGAAATGTTGTACCTTACCATGAATTGTTACAACACATTTGCATATTGTTTTTTATTTCACATTTACCAACAGAGCTTTAACACTTAGTCTTTACAGTTTGCTTTCATAATTGTCAGATTTCCACTGACGATTGTCAAAATTTACCACAGGATTTACACATAAAAGCAGCTGCTTTGAGAAGTAAACATTTTCAGAGAGCATAATGTACTGCTTGACATATGTATACATGTATTCCATTAAATAAAAATGTTTAAATGAGCTGAAGTACAACTTCAATTTACACACACACACACACACACACATTTTAAATTTCAGACGTTTCACTGGTATTTAAAAAGACACACTTTAAGTTTAAGTATTTCTAAAGTCAGCTTCCTTGTTCTCCGTCCAGTAATCTTAAACAGAGGGAAGATTAAGAGAACATAAACGACACTTCCTATGAAACATGACCATCATTCATGAGATCATACTGTACCCCGATTCCTGATACAGAAGAGAAGTGCCATCACTCCCAGATGGAACAGCACAGCAGCAGCGACATACAGCGGGAAAAGCTGAAGAGATTCCATTAGATCTGCAGCAGCACAAACAAACAGGACATCAGCAGTGAAACACATGTTTTAAACGTTTACAGTTCTCTCAGTGTGGATGATATTCAAACCCCAGTATGGTGCATCATACCAGAATAACAGATGAAATGACTGTTGTCCTCTGACATGAATAATGTGTTTGTTTCTCTTGGATGGTTAAAGTTGTTAACTTCACACCATCCTGCTTCTGTGGTTAAAGAGTTTGAGGAACCATCTCACCACTCATGTGACGCTAGTTTCTTTCCTCATTGATCTGTTGAACATGAGTGAAAAAAGAGATTATTTAATATTGTCCAATATAATTTATAATAAAACCAAACTCTAAAGATAGGAAACATAAGATAAATCCTAAACATGAAGTTTTTACGTTCATCATCAGGTCATTCTATCCAGCTAAATGCAGCGCAGAACCATTGCCATGCAGTACGTTTCATACCCTGACCTCTCTGGTGTTTGTGTAGCCTGACGGTTAGACGTAACCAAAACATGAGAGGTATGGTTAGACATGAACCATACCTCTCATGTATTTATCCCAGTTTGATTCTGGACCTGTGACTTATCTCCTGCTGGCCCAGATGAAGGTCTAACGTGAGAGAGAAGAACAGATGAACAGAAAATACTAAACACCATCTTTCACCCTCGCATTAGAACATGCTGTTTTAAATAAAATAATTTAAATACTTTTGCTCCTTTAGGGTTTGATAAACATACCTGCATACATGAGTAACGTGCTGTACACAGCCTGACATTTACTTACATTTTGCCATTTTCATAAACAATCTGCATTAAATGTTCAACTGGAACTTCAAAGATCAGCCTCACGATCAGAGATTTTGTGAACTTTAGCACTCATGTGATCATGTGATTAAATGACATTGATAAAAGGAAGGAAGGGAAGTTACATTTTTCATTGTGTGACCCCTTATATTCTCACCTGAGATCATCACTGTTGTGTTTTACTTCATGGGATTTCAAATGAAAACATGCATCATTTGGACCATTAGATGTGCAGATGTCCAGCCTAACACACAGAGGCCAAACTACACGACGACACAGATTTTCTGAAACATTAATAAAACCCTCATTTTTATGACACAGATTGTTTTTGATTGTTTTGTGTGCTGTGTGGCCAGCAGAGATGAAGATGTGTGTCTAGAATAAGAAGCAGAGATGATGAGAATTCTGGGAATGCAGGAAATTGAGAACAAAAGTGAGAATTAAGCCTCTAACGTCTCCATTAGACAGATCGATAAACAACATCTGCTTCTGTCAGAGAGAAACACAACAACAACACGGACATCTAGTACCAGATTCTGCAGCCCTGAGAGATGGAGAGAATAGTTTGCATAGGAAAGGCTGCTCACCGTCGGTTCATCTGCAGGAACAGTTTGACTGGTGCTGTTGGTAATGCTGAGTTATGAGTTATGTGTTATTGTGCTCCAAAAGGTGGATCACATTTACATGCATTCATTACATTTATTGATACAGATAAAAGATGCCACACAAACACTGAGAAACACTCATATGTGTATTAGATTATTTATTTTTACAGCACAGCACATCCGCTAACCAGAACCCACAGAGACACCCCTACTGTCACAACACAGTTAAACACAACCATTGCTTCAGAAAAGGTCCATCTAATATACGGCCAATGATTTTTTTTATTGTATGTTTTGTATGTTTAAATTGTTCCGTGATGAAACCCTGAACAAGAGAACAGAGCATCACTGCCCTCTAGTGTCACAGGCTGCATGAAACCCCTTCCAATAAAAGCGTTTCCATAAAAACAAACTGTTAAAAGTAAACCAGTAGCAATCATTGTTACAGTAAGTTTAGTACTTTATATTGAGGTTTTCCTCTCACCCTTTCTGTAGTTTCCTGTGTGTTTGTAAATGTACGGAACAGATTACAGTGATTTACGTAACAGATGCTTTAGTCAAAGTACAAATCCTGATATAAATGAAGATTGTAATGGAGCAGAACAGATTGTAATGAAGCTACGGTTTCACACTGATGGTGCTGAACCCGTGCAGGACGCTGGGCGGGTGGGTCAGCACGAGACTGGCCTGCAACATCTTGGTGCCGGTCATTCTGGGAGTGAACTGAACGGGTCTCTTCATGGTCTCCCCGGGCTGCAGTGTGACTCTGACACAGAAGATGAGTGTGAAGTCAGTTATTATGTACCCGCTCTCTCACTCTTACAACAAAACGTAAAATTCTGCCTGAGTAATGCAATATAGTTTCAAGTGGTGCCTCAGCAGCGCAAAGGTTGTGGGTTTGATCCCAGGAAATACAAGTACTGATAAAACATCTGTATACCTTAAATTGACTGCAAGTCTTTTCTGCCAGATGAATAAGTGTAAGTGTAATAAACTAAAATGTTAGGTAATGTACTCTATATTCTTTTGTGATTTGCATATAACGCGCACACACACACACACACACACACACACACACACACACACACACACACACACACACACTGTGACACCTGTAACGTTTAGTTTGTCAGTAATGTCGACATTCAGGTTTTCAGGTTTGCAGCTAGTGAAACATTGTTTAGACAAAAAGATCAAATCAATCTTTTCAATTGATTCTTTCCACAAGAACCAATATGTCAAACTTTGGCATAAGTCACCCCTCCCTGTTCATAAACACATCACACACCACAGTCTGACACAAGGTGAAACTAAAATGTGCCACACCTATCACATGACTTAAAATTAAAGTTTTAGTTCAAATTTAAACTTAACACCTGTTTAAAAATAGGACTGGTTTTAGAAACACTTCACGTACCTCCTCTGAAGCTTCTCCTCCATGAGACCAGAACCTGAGACCGTGAGTTCCCCACTCACTGGAACGCTGAAGGGGCTGGTGAAGGTCACAGTGGCAACCTGCTGCAC
>JBAJNP010010409.1:0-16470 GCA_036877545.1 Yasuhikotakia modesta
TAATCCATAGATTAAAGGACTGAGACAACGAGGCGAGATTATAAACAGTATGTAGTTTGAGTATCTTACGTTCCTGCACAGCGTCACGTTTAAGTTTAAGAATTACAGCTTTAAGACCCTCATTAATCGACTTCTTGTTATCGGAGGAAGACGATCGAGCTTTAATGTTGAATTTCATTAGCTCTGCAAAAAGATATGTAACAACTTCAGTCTGTGAAGTTTTTTGCATGTATGTAACTGCTGAGAGTGTTAACATTGTAATTTAGATGAAAATTATTGGTTGTAGTTAAAACAGATGAATACTCACAAGAGCAAACAGACATCCTTCTTAGAATGAATATTTCTATGAATATCATTTAATTATACAATTTCATATTAGCTTTTATTTTATCCTTCTGTGGTTTACAGTTGTGATAATGTTACACAAAGAACTGAATTTCATTTTTAACTATTTGTTTTTTAATTAAAACAACTCAATAAATTATTTGTTTACTCTAATACAGCAATGGGAAGTGTTTTCAACATAATACAGAAAAAATAAGTTACTATGTAAAAGTGAAAGAGAAAATTCGGTAGCATTATGGCTGCACACTGATGTATTTAACAAGTTTCTTTCACAACTGTGTGAGTTTCTGTCATAAAAAATACATCTGAACTGGATTGCAAATGCATTAGATAGATTCCTTTTTATAGACTTAAACATATAATTATTTACCTAAACACTAAAGTTACATTGTCATCTTAAAAACACCAATAAACAGTAAATATCTTCTTACACAAAGCATGATGTATATACACTGCGTGTCAAATACATTTTTTGTATTTGTTTGTTATGTGTTTGTATTTGTTTATAAGTATTTAAAACAAACAAATACAAGTACACTAATGACATTAGTGTAAAACATTAGACATGTATTTTAGCTGAAACCTTGCACTATATATAAGTTAGAAAAATAACTATTCCTCTAAAGCGATTGTTTTAACATGCTCTACTTTGCGCCGATACAAACGTAAGGAAATGCCGCAGAAGGCGTAGCGCTTCATCGCCTGACGGAACTTCTTGTCTCTTAATCCATAGATTAAAGGACTGAGACAACGAGGCGAGATTATAAACAGTATGTAGTTTGAGTATCTTACGTTCCTGAACACCGTCACGTTCACTTTCCATAACGGCATTTCTATATAAGGGACTATAAGCTGCAGCATACACAGAAATAGCTGAATGCCGTGAAGAATAACAGTTTTGAGACCCTTATTAGTTGAATCCTTATTAGTTGAATTTTTATTGGTGGAAGAGGCCGATCGGGCTGCAGTCATGATCCTAACGTAGGTAAAGACAACAATAGAAAACATCAGGATGAATAACACCTGGAGACTCGCAGCCCTCGCGTCTGCCAGCCAAACTATCTGTAGCATTACCTCCACACTGCACAACACATACGAGCGCAAACCTGCGGGTGACGCATAAGACAGAAACACTGTGAAAACAAACATAGGGATAACAGAACTGACAGCCCATATAACGACAAGTCCAGTAAAGGTGTTTTTGGGAGTTGAAATGCTTCCATGTCTCAGAGGCAAACATATCGCCACATAGCGCTCCAAACACATCGTTACGAGAGTCACTGGGGTACAAGCATTGAAGACGGACATTATTGTGCATAAGAGAGAACATGGAATAATGTGAACAGGATATTGATAAAACCCTCCCATCAGAGTCAAGTAAGTTAACAGCATGTTAGCAGAGTCAACAAAAAGTGTCTGAGCGAACAGAACGTATCGCGTCTCCTCCAGGAAACCGTCTTTCTTCAGCAGGGTGAAGATCATCAGTCCATTTACACAGAGAAAAGTTCCCACCAGAACCTGCACCAGCAAAGGCTTTTCATCTAGTGTTTTTATATTATACAGTACAGTGTTGCTCACATTGATGCTTTCTGTTAGGTTTAGCATGGCAGTCAACAGAAGCAGCAAAATACAAACTCTAGCTGGGAAGGTGTTGAGTGCCAACCTCCAGACTCTGAGATGGGTGCTGGGTTTTTATAGAGCTTGGGATGGGGTGGGCCGTGTTTTTTAAAGAAGCTCAGTAATGATCATAATGCTGATTTTAACATGACAGTTATAAACAAAGACATTTGGCAGTTTTAGGTAAAAAGTCATCATTGTGAATCATGCAAACATAGTAATTGAGCATATAATAAAATAACTGTTTCAGGTTATGCTTTCAAACAGAAGTCAATGAACAGCAGTAACCAGATGTATTTCAATTACTTAACAATCTAGACTTTTTATTAAAATTAATGGTGTTTTTGTAACTTGTATAAACTGTAATGTATTAAAACATTAAATACAATGTTTTATTATTTATTTGTTTAAATCTGCTGCTTACTTGTATAAATTGTCAAGTGCTGTTTATACACTCTTATCCCACTACAGTGTTTTTGACATATGGTAATGATTTTAATACTTTGAATGTAAGACCACTTCATGTGGACATCAATCTTTTACACAAAGCACAATTAAAAGTAAAAACAGTTACAGTACTTTATTTAATCACTAGTCTGTCAAATGACAGAGTTGTAGGTATTGTGTTTATGTATTATGAATTATGTTTATTATATTGTATTTGTGGTATTAAAATGAAATCATTGTGCATTGATGTGAGTACAGGCTATGTCTTTCAGAAGACATTCTAACATATGATAACGTAATTATTAAAAGAAATTCAATTAAATCAAAATTAAATTAAAAATTAGAAAATAATAAATAATAATAAAATAATACAATTGAAAAATATATATAGCAGAATAATAGAGTCATTGGTGTAAGAATAATTAATAAAATTAGGTACGAATATTACCTTTATTATATTACTAAATTAGGTAAGAATAATTAATATAAATATTATTAATAATAATATGCAGACTAATTAATAATAAGAGAACTATTGGTGGATTTGTTTAAAGATCTTTTGTTTAAAGAGGCATTTGCAGGTGAAATGTGTCTGTAGGGATTAATCATTAGTTTGCCAGTTGTTTTTATGGTAGACATGAGAGCACACAGGTCTCATTAGAGCAGACTATTAAAACATTGTTTGTATCTTCATCCTGTTAAAAGCTGCCAGATAGTTAATGCCCCAGTCACTGATTGTGCTTTTATATAAACAAACAAGCTTATTACCAATTAAAAGCTAAATAAAGGGTCTGGATTAATAATTAATGACATTGTTCATTCCTTCATCAAATGTAATGAGCCACCAAGGCCATTGCACAGGTAAACAACTTCATCCCATGTGTTATTGTGTCATGCAATAAAATGTAGACTTTTGAAGTGTAGCTTCAATTTCATTTCTTGAACTTTTGGAGGTTAGTAGTTTTATAAAGATGGAATATAACCGCACACTCACTTTAAATAAGTAAAAATAAATCTTGGAATATAAGGTTATACTTTGGCTCAATAACCTGATTTGCCACTAGAGGGCCCAAACACCAAATTAATTATAATACCTTATAACCCATGTAATATAACAAATTAATTTCTAGCACTCTAATAAAACAGTGAACATTTACATTTAAATTTTACATGCATTCACACAGAGCTGAAAACTAAAGTTTGTTATACACAAGGTTCACAAGAAAAATTAAGTAACCTCCTTTTGAACTTTAAATGCCATTCCAGGTATCAATGTTCAACTTTTATCTCAGACACTTAACATTAGCTTTTATAAGACCATTTAGTGTCCTAGATCAGCTGTAGCACATGTAGACCAAGGTCATGGGTTCAACTAGGGAATGAACATAATGATAAAATGCATAGTTGGATTTTATTGTAAGCCACATTGGACAAGCAATGCAATCTATGTGCAAAGCATGTACCACATTGGAATCACTATATACTCCCACACAGTAATGATCAATGGTGCAAAAAAAAAACTAGCTGTGGATTTATGTTTCTTTTGCAAGTTTATTTTGGAACACTGACGTATACAGAGATGTGTCTGAACCCACAGAGAAAAGAAAAGGAAATCTACACCTCTATTTGCAGCATTAAATCACCACACAGTGCTTCAAAACAGCATCTTTATGCTGAAATAAAGAACAGGAAAACCCTACAAGGCTATAATACAAAATTTATGCACAAAACCAAAGACAAAAATTGGGCACCTTTGAAAAGTTACACAATGAACTGGTGCTGAGGTAGACAATACAATAAAGTAAAATACAATGAATGTATAACCATTTCGACAGCAGCACGGCCTTGTCACTGGAACAAGGCAGGCAGCACGAAAATGGCTGTTTGGTCCCGCGTGGATCCCCAGTCCATGTGTTAATTTGTGTAACAATGGCACAAATATGGGAGCTCTGAGTGACATGGCTACTTCCTGTCTGAAAGCAAATCAAAACACAGTGATACACGGCAGGGATACCAATATTTCACTTACATGCCAGCCTGTAGATTTATTGCTTGTGACACTTGAATAAAACTTCACAATGTTGCTTATTGTGTCTGTGGCCTTTGAAAATTAGCCAAGGGTTATAAAGCTAAGCACAAAGAATTTCTATTATGACCCAGAAAGCATGGATAGTCATTTTTTTTCTTATTTTTGCTGTTATGTAAGTAAATTTGAAGGCATCCCTGATTAACTAAGAGCACAGATCATATCTAAGTGACTTTGCATAAAGACACAAACACAAACGTCAGAACAAAGACCGATCTCTGTGTTTATACAGGAGATCTATTTTATACGGGTGTCTGTGAGAGCACCTATTAGTTTTGCTGCTGACAGATGCAGTTATTTAACACTGAATAAGTTGACCACATTGACTCACACGGCACACACACAAGAACCAGCATAGATCTTACAGTGAGTAGTGCACACAATACACAGGACACAGACACAGCTTTACTTTTGATGTTGTATGAGTCTGTTGTGCTCCACGTTGCTGAACTGTCACATGCCTACAGCTGTTGGCATTAGTTCAATTAAACTCATTACACACTCTTAAAATACGGAATTCTTATCATTTTCATCATCAATTATGAACTGACATCCAGCAGCAATAACCGCAACATGTTTTTACAAACATCTACTACTTGTATATGTTTAACATTGTAAAATAAGCACGAGAAACTCAAATCAAGAACAAGCACAATGCAAAAGATACTGTAAAAATATTTGCTCACTCAAATAAACAACGTAACAGGGGTCACACATTGCCCCATACAAAAATACAACATATTCCCTTATCAAAGTGCCGTGTTTGGCTCTTGTCCGAGAGATTTATTTTCACAGAAAATCACCTGTTCATTTTTTGTTTTCTTTCTAGCTATCTTTCCGATGTAACTGCACACATCAGTACTGCATTTCTCGTGATTCAACACTTGAATAATTTTCACATAAAAAGATCATTTCTATTCACATTGTTTCAAGTTTATCCCCTCAAGTATCTATTAACTAAACATTTTCTTAACACTTTTCTAAACACATCCAGAATTTATCCTTTCAGACTGAAAACGCTTTATTTGTTAGGAGTGTAAATATAATGACAAACAAATCCGGGATTTCTGCGAATGGAAACATGAGAATGGGTGAAAACGAAAATGCTAGTTACAAGCAAAACAAAAGTGTGCTTTTGTTTTAGTGCAAAACTGAGAGCAGTGTAGAGGTAGCCCTGAAACAAACGGCCGAGAAGCAGACATGCACACTAGTGCAAAATTTCAGACTAGTTTACTAAGTTTACTAATACCGCTGGATATTCCAACACTGATAAATTCCATTCTGCGGTACAAAATATTTCCCGCAGTTCAACACAGCTCAGCAGGAAATTAAAGAAATGAGACTAGTACAAAAATAAATCTAGCATGAGAGGTGCCAAAATTAGGCAATTCAAGTAAAAGTTTTAACACAGAGATGACACGGCGAAAAAAAAATAAATGAAAACGGCGAGCTAGCTAAACCTAGCATTCCCAGCAGATGCCTGCTAATCTCTCTGTTATTCATAAACTGATTTCTGTGTATAATAAAATGAATGTCACATTAACGGTTCATTAGCTGTAAATCATTCTATGACTGCCAAAATACGTTTTATTGCAATGGCGAGTATGCAAATATTTCAAATGAAATTAACTGACAAACTACATTGTTTGGTGTAAATGGGTCTCAAAATTAAATGAAATCACAATTTCCTTGTAGAAAATTTTGTCTATATGCAATAAATGTCTATACGCTGAAAACAAAACTGGGTTTTCTAAACTCAGAAAGTGCACAGTGTAGTTATTTAAGGTTGAATAAATGTCCCTGAACATTCACTACAGTTGCTTGGCAGCACAATTCGCGGTTTTGTTAAGTATTATCACGCTTTAAAGAAAATGACTAATGGGTCCAATTTTGATTCACCAAAAAAATGAAAATTGTAGACAAAGAAGGCCAAATAATGAATTTAAGAGAGCAATCTATTAATAAAAGGCAACAATTTCATTCACTAATAGTGTTTTCCTGTTCTATTTAATTACATTTGAGCTTTGGTCCCTGTATATATTTGAGTTAATTATTTTTCCTAAACATTTCTATGGCCTATAGGATTTTTAATAGGACAGAAGTGTGCTATCCAGGGAATCCTAATAGCAATAATACATTCCAAAAATGATAATACTATAAGTTTCTTATATCAACAGGGCGGAATGCAGACAAACAGATCTGAGAGGATCAAGAATTCATAGCAGTGAACTCCTAACTCTTTTTAAAGAATCTCTATATCACACCATTAAACATATCACATTTCCATTAATCACATTTGTGAGTGCAGTTACATCCTACAAATTGTGCACAAATGCATGTCAATGCAAACACCAACAGAATAGAAAATCCACATTAGGGTTTCATAACTGACCACGCCCCCATCTTTGGCCTGGCCCAATAGCAAACCTTCGGGTGATTTGTCCCTGGGCGTGTTCCGCCCCCTCCTCACACGTAGCACAGGTACAGGTAGGTCTTCTCTATCCTCCAGTCAGGCGGAACGTCCTCAGGTTTGTGGCTCTTCATGTGCTTCTGCATGGATGAGAGGCTGGGGCAGTACTCCTGGCAGATGGTGCACTGGTAGGGTGAGGCACCGTTGTGGGTGCGCAGGTGTTTAATCATGGCCGAATAGTCTCGTGAGCGCTGGTGGCAGAGCTTGCACTCAAATGGCTTCTCACCTGTGGAAAACATGAAGGTAACATTTACAATTTGACCTAACTGCGAGTCTACATAGTTTAAAGTGTTTAAAAATGAGGCCATTGTACATCAGAATGGATTAGAACTGATAGCTGCTTAGGTCTTTGTGTGACAGGTGGTTTGAGGGGAGGGGTTTAAAATAGGAGAGGGGTTGGTGATGTAAGCCAAACTAAGTTGTTCTGAAGACAAAATAATAATTGCATAATAATAAATACTGTTAAAAGCAAAGAATATTATTAACATACATTTTGAAATATGAACGAGGATAAATTAAGTTAATAATATTAATATAAATATTACAAAATATTACAAGGACAAACATTTGGAACAGGGTGCACAGATGAATCATGTACAATAAGAAAAAAATGAATTATTAAAATAAGTTGGATCAATTTTAATTTCCTGTTCAGTTTAATATGAATATGTTTCCGACACTCCATCCACTGGTTACTTTTAAAGAAGGGGTATGAAGAGAAACATTTCTGTGGAAAAACTTGCACAGATTAACCAGGTTTTCCTTAGTCGTTCTCGCAGGACTGCGATCGGTAATAAAGAAAGAGTTAGGACGCCTCCTGCTGGTCATGGTTGGGAACAACAGACGTTAAAAACTGGCTGCCACCAAGCAGCGCAAACTAACTATTGATCTATCATTGACAGCCAGTGTAAATGTCAGTGATTCTCTGGCCTTTCAGTTCTGACTTTCTGCTCTTGTTATCTTCACCTGTCTGGTTTGGTGGCTGCAGCCCTGCTTGATACAAAGACAGCAATTATTTGACAGGCCTCCTGATAGGTTTGCTTTAACAGCTGCCCTACTGAGGGCCAGAAAGCTACAGCAACCAGCCTGTAATTCCAGCTCAGCTGAAAGACTTAATATGCCACAGAGGAAATGTAAAACTAATTTAATGATATATTCAGCCTCTATAAACATCATTGGTCTGATTTTTGGCTGGCTGTTCAGTCATGCCTTAGATCAGGGATTTTAACCCTTACGATGCCAAGGATCAGCAAATACGATTAACCTTTTGTAAATGACCCCAATTCTGAAATACTAATCTATATGTTTTCATGTATAAAGAAACATTTAAACTGTGGTAGATAAACAGTTATTTAAGTTTTAAAACATACAACTTAAATAACCAGCTACACTATTACAAAGTAATATTGGATGTATGAACTTAGAGACTAAATTATTTTTACTGCACCAACTTTCGCAATAAATCTTTTATCTTAGCAGTTTTACAAAGAATACTAATATGTCAAACCTAGTGAACAAGATAAAGGGGTCTGTAGTAAAAAAAAAACAGAAATATGAAAAACAAGCATAATTCTGAAAAGTAAGTTTTTTGTGTTTTATTCCCTAAAACACAAAAATGAAACACTTCATGGCAATAAATTTTGTTAGACTTTTACAATTTTTGTTTTTGTTGCGTGAAATTTCTAGAACTTTCATTGAACTTTTTCAAGGCCCACTGGAAGTTTCTAAGCTCAGTTTGAAAACCTCGATGTGTTGCAACAACAGGTTAATGTTCCTAGAGTGACTGTCATCACCTCTGAACTGCTGCTGTGAATCAGTCACCAGCTGCTCCATACGGCTGTGAATGTAAGCTGAAAACTAAACTGCTATGAGGTTTTGGGATGAGGTGACTGACCTGTGTGGACGCGGTAGTGAGTCTCCAGCTGGTGTTTGAGGCTGAACTTCTTGCCGCAGCCGTTACATTCATAAGGCTTCTCTCCGGTGTGAATGCGCTTGTGACCCTTCAGCGTGCTGTCGTCACGGAAACAGCTCCCACAGAACTCGCACTCGAATGGGTGGTCACCTGTTACGCAGAGGTCATGCTTAATACACAATATCCAAACTATTTTATTCAATATGTAAAAACTTGTTAGATGATTGACTTTATGGTGAGTTGCGAAGCACTGATGATATTATTGGAAATTAGACTAGTTTTAACTGTTTTTTTAACCAGTTTAAGTGGTAACACTACCAACTGGTAGGCCTGAAACTGCCTTGGCTGAGATTGTGAGGATCTGGTTGTGCTTGTTAACTAGAGCTAACTTAACTTAAACTAACTCAGTTTACCAGCTGGATGGTTGCACCAACCTTCTCCAGCAAAGAAGGGAATTAATATTGAAATAGTCAACAACACAACATTTCCCTCAGATTTGTTTTTTTCGCATGTATTGATGCAGCACGCAAATAAAAACCGACAGCGAGTTACGCACAGATGAAAGAGAGTTATTAATATTGAGTAAACATCACATGGGGCTGAAAAGGAATTATCCACTGCATTTGTTTGTTGGCTTGTCTAATGTTAGTGATCAGGCAGGGTCTGATATGTTGTAATTTTGAACCGCGGCCGCTAGCTAATTGCTTTCCTGCTCTGCCTAACAGCCCCTCATATCATTTGCCCAGACAGCAGCTACATATAACGCTCACAATATTTAATGCATTTTGGTGACCTATGCTCTTCATTATCTCCCTGTCCAAGTGCTGGTCGTGCCCGGGAATAAATTGCATCTCTTGTTATGTTCTGTCATGCTCTGACTTAAACCCTTCTCTTAAGAGACAATGCAGACATTCCCTGAGCACGTTCTCAGAGCCAATCGCAGCTCGTCATTCACATTCAAATACACTTCTGGCTGAGATGAATGAGTTTCTATCTGAGCAGAGAGGAAAAAAGCAAGGAGGGAGGGATGAGATCCCTCGTGAGCAGATATGAGATGATAGATAGAGTAGAAGTCTTTATGCATCTGTATCAACTTATCCGATGCACCTTCTGAAAAGCCCTCTAGCCTGTCTGTCATTAAAGTTAATTGCCCAGAGGCGGGCAGCAGGCAGGCCAGACTAGCGACACCACAGGCATGCTAATGCGCTAAAGCTGTCTATTCCGCGCACATTCCAAACACGTCAGCCACATCAAGCACACGCCGCACGCACCGGAGGAAACAGCCACAGGTATCGGCTTTCAGTGAAACTCTGTTTTTCAAAGTATATTGTGTGCTGATGATGTCACAGGACAACTTTAGAAAGACTTTAAAAGGCACATCATTTTTGAATATATTTTTTACAACTATTTAAAAGATAATTTACAATAAAACAAATTTTGTCATTTATTTTTTGTGTCACTTACCTGTAGGCATTCCCTTCTGGAACATACAATACATTTTTTTAAAATATATTATTTCTCATTTGTCCATTCAACAATATTTGCTTTCATTTAACACACAACAACATTATTTAAAATATCTTTTTGTGTGCTGCAAAACCAAGAAAATTACAAACATACATGTTTCATACGACATGAGAGTGAATAATAACATTCATATAATTTATGATGATTCATTTTTGCATTAGTATATTTTGCGAATACAGCCTTGACTGAAGGATGTTGTTAGGTTCATCTAAAAGTGCATATTAATGTCACGTTTTGTGTTACATCAACTCTAACCTTCCATAATAAATAAAAAGGGCTGAATTTTACATACACGCTATTAAATATTGAAAAGGCTTTACCCTGTCTGACAAATTCGCTTCAAAGCCAAGGCCAAAAACCTGAAGAGATCTGTCTGTGCCATAAGCGATGTGAGCTCTGTGCTGTCTCTGTACTATCAAACACAGCTGTGAACACAGACAGCCGCCACTGTCTGCAAATGGCCTGGCAGTGAAATGGAGAGGGAACAAGAATGGCATATTAATGAGAAGCRACTACATGTGCAGAATGACGAGAGGAGCTAGCGGAGACTCAAGCGGCACGTTGTTAAAATGCACCACGCGTTGTTTATACAATGCAGGTCATATGAAATATGAGCACAGATGCTAATTAGACGTTGCCAGGTCCACACCAGGCAAATAATACATAAGGTCATTTTTGCTCTAACGCTCACTATTTTATTGTTGGTATGATAATAAATGCTAAAGGGTGATTATGTGATGCTTCACATTATCGTACTGTAGCAACTCAATTGTTTTATGTAAATCCCTAGTTACAACCCATATGATTTCCCTTAATTTGATTCTGGAACAAAACAAGTTCAGAAACAAAAATCAATGGGTGGGATTTTATTTTGCTCATTCTGAACTTATTGAATTGAGAATGTGGACAATTCACACCAGAATGGAGCCTAAATGTAAAAATTGCTAAAAAAAAAAGTATCTGATTAGCTATTTAGCTATAGGCTAACATGATTCAATACTTTGTAAAAATGACATCTACAGTAACTGATGTACTTTAATTAATTAAACAAATAAAAAAGCACCAAATAAAAAACACTAAGCAATAACATTTGCTTTTGGCATCCATGTCATTCAACAGTAATTGCCTGCTTGAATCAATATGTTTTAAAAAAGTGAATTAATTGCAAACTGTTTTGTTTTCATTCTCTGCTCCTTTGTTGTTTTAAAACAATGTTTTTTTTCTTCGGCTATTCAAGTAAAAATAAAAGAGAATTTGGCTTGTTGAGATTTTGTTGACATTTACTCAGACAGTTTGGAACATCTGAATGTCCTTTCAGAAGTTGTGTTGGAGAAACTCGTGTACGCCGCAGTCTGCGGCGAGATGGAGCGCATATTTAATGTCTTCACTCTGTTAAAAAAATAAAGCAACCTTCCTTCATTTCTGGCCCGTCTTATCAAAAATTTACATGCTGAGTCTAGACTTCAACCAACTCTGACAATCTTTTTGGTATTTCAGGTCAGAGAATGAACAAGCAGACTAGAGAGAGAGAGAGAGAGAGAGATTGAGGGGGGGAGAGAGAGAGTGAGAGAGAGAAGCACTTTGGCAGGTAAATGGATTCATGTTTTGCACTGTGAATGGTTTCCACTGTTTTTTTAAACCATATGGATTCATTTTTCTTTGTCTTGTGAAGGCCAAAAAGAGATAAATGTATTAAACATGTTGACACAAACAAAATGTCCTGATCCAGACAACAGCTGAATGCTGAATTCCAGCCAGAATTCTGACCTCAACACTGATCTAAGAGTAGTTTACCAATTCTGAATACTTAACATAAGTTTGGAGAAGCATGTTTATACATTGCTACCTGTTGCAAAGATTTTCCAGTCCTTTTACATTTATTCATTTGGCAGACGCTTTTATCCAAAGCAACTTACAGTGTATTCAATGTGTACATTTTTATCAGTACTTGTGTTCCCTGGGATCGAACCCACAACCTTTGCACTGCTAACGCATTGCTCTACCAGTTGAGCTACAGGAAGGCTTTTACACAGCTCATAATTCTGTTTTACACTCATAATGTAACTGTTTTGGGTCATTCAAAATATGAATTCACATGTTCAAATTATTATATTTAAGACAAAAAAATCCTGTCATTAATGACGCTGCAGGAATAAATCCGTGAGAGATAACCATAAGGTAACGACTCATTAAAAATAAAAATTTTAATGTCTCTGTTGTTTCTCCTAGACAGCAAAAACATTAAATATGGGTTTTATAAAAAAGGGTTTTATTCACTTACGGTATCAAACTTATTTACAAGATGCTACATAAAGCACCTCTGAAGAGCAGCTGGTTTTTGGATTTGACAGAACTGATGAGATAAAATGTGAAAGTTCTGTTAAAAACCGTTAGTTATAAGAATCACTCGCCCTTTTTTACATTATATGAAGGTGTGAATTTTGATGTGTGAAGGTGCTTTTACATGACTTGAGATGATACTGGAGGTGTGATTGACGTTCCAGGTAAAGCTCACCAGTGTGTGAACGCAGATGACGTTTGAGAGCCGTGTGACTGGGGAAGGTGCGGTCGCATTCGCTGCAGATGTAGCTGCGCATGCCTGCGTGAATCTCCATGTGCTGCTGCAAAGCCTTCTGGGTCTGGAAACGCTTCCCGCACAGGAGACAGAACACAGCCATGTCCAAACCTGATCAATGCAAACATAGATGTTCAGTTAGTATTTAGTTGCAATGTATGCGGAATTTTGATCTACTTGGCAACCAGATACATTTTCACAATAAATAAGCACAATGATACAAAATGGTACAAAAAGATGTACTGGTTTAGTTTCTCTTACTTTTTCTCTTTCCTCCAGAACACAAAGCAGTTCTTTCAGTATCTATAGCCAATCAATAACGTATCTTTCAAGTAAAGCTGCTTCTAATTTAAAATCTTTGTGAAAGCCCAGCGGTGAGCTCGTGAACAGCAGGCTGAGATTGACTTCTTAATCAATCAACCAATCAGCATGTACGCCAGACCTCAGAAAAACATTACGTGACTGAGACGCATAAATCAGAACCTGTAGATTTCATCACTGACGGTCTGTTTGTAATGTCAGTTTGTGTAAATGCACTTGGAGACATTGTTTGATTTCTCCCACTTTTATTCTCTTCCAGTTTACGGACTGACATTGATTGGTGCCCATCATTAGGAAAAGCCAAAGAATGAAGTCACACATGAAAATGTCTTTGACTCATATACAGGCCCAAAACTTTAAGACCACATTAAAAATCTTGGAATTTAAAACTTGGAAATGATTGGAAAATTATGATAAAGGATTATAACAAAGTTCATAAATAATAATAATTATAATTTAAACTTTTAGAGATTCCTAGATTACTAATCAAATGTTTGCTTTCCAACAGATTTATTTTTTGTTCTTTTGAACATTCTTTCATCACGTGACTCATCAACTTTTGCACAAATCTGTGTCAAAAAGGTTCATGTCAGTTCCACAGTACATAATTTTCACTTAAATATTTTTTATGCTAATGATGTAACAAAACAGAAATGTTTTCACTTAAGATCTCCACCTTTTGAGGCCAAGTTTAGCTCCAATGATCTTAAAAAAGCGTTAGAATTCAGTTCAAGGCATATCATTCATCTCACTATGAATGCTAGAAAATACGATCGATGACACATTCTTGAGCTTCATCATATCAGACAGATACTCATCTTGTCATTTTCTCATTGAAAAATGAAACAATCCACAAATGTATAGGCTGGCTGCATAAAATAAGGCAAAAAAAAAAATACAGAAAGAATCACTATTGAAGAAGAAACAGTGAGATAAGTGTGGAAATCCTAACTTCACTACTGTTTAATGTCTTGAGGAATACTTTCCCTCTAGAAGTCTAACTATTTATACCATCACTCTGTACTCTAAGAAACCCCCACTTCTAACTATTCTCCCTCTGTCTCTCTCTCTTTCTGCTCCCAGCAGAACTTTAATGGCTCTGAAGTGGCTGACAGAGTAGCTTAAGTCAGGTGAATAGGGCTGTTAATGGAGAAAGCTCCTCTCTCACTCGGAGTGTCAGAGTCTCCACAGCTGCTGTAGCTGCTCTCTGCCCTGTTTCCCACGGGCTCTGAAGCTGCCCGTTACCCACAATGCACCTCAGCACAGACACAGAACAGGGGAAGAGATGCGTCACCTGTTGTTCCTGAATGAGAGAATTTCCCAACATGGGAAAACACAAAACAAGAGATGCAGTGATTTGGCAATATCTGGGTGACCTGGCTTATTGTGTGGTACATATGAAAGGGGTCAAAGGTCACGAGTGCAGAAGGCAGTTGTGAAGAGAAAAATAACCCACATATCCCAGAATGGCATAGCAATATTCAAATAGGTGTTGGGATGTTTTGAGAAATGCCGTAAAGCATCTTTACATCTATATAATGTCTGTATGTGCTGCCATCTTAAAAACATAGAAACTGATAATAAACAAACAAACACATTTAATTCATAACTTCATTCATAACCTTCCCTGAATAAAAAGGGTTGCTCATTCGTACAAAACTCATTTGCCCAAAGATGCAAAGGCTGGTTGTCAGAGTGTTGCTAAGTGGCTTCCTCACATTGACAACACAGAATGATTTGTCCCATGTCTCATATCATGTCTCCTTGACATGATAGTTCCTGTCTGTTTAGTGTCTAGGAATTTTTTAGGAACTCTAGGAACCAGGAACCCTGATTATCTTGTAGAATTAATTCAGATACAGTCTCCTGTAGATAACGCATTAATGATAAGATGTGCTTTAAAAATTAATGCAAAATAATACAGTATCTTGTTTCACAAGACTTGTGTTAAAGCAGCACACCTGTAAATGAAAACAAATCTGCTGTCAAAATTAGATTTAAACTGTATTTATTTAAACAGGTTAAACTGATTTATCCAGCGAGAAACATCTCAGCCTCTTAAACGAAAATAAACAAGGATCCAGCTGCCTGTTCTGGCCTAAGATCATTTACAATGGAGAAGAGACTGCGTGCATCTCGCAGATTCTTACAAATCCCCTTTAATCAGATATGAGTGGAGCAGAGACGAGTAGCGCGGGTGGGGGGGAAGCATTAGTAAACACAGGGCTGCGCGGTGTCTTCATTGGCATTCTAGTGGGGTTAGAGTGCTGCATTTAAAATGCCGCCTGATGAGGACTACAAAATCAAACCATTTGTTACCACTATTGAGGAGCCTGCAGGCAATAGGCAATTAAATCGGAATTAGTGCTGAGAATCAGATACAGATGATTCACCCAGCGTAGGGGGAGGGGGGCTGTCAAAGCCAGGGTTTCATTTCATTTGGAGAGGGACAAATACCTCAAGAGTAAATATATTTATCCCTCTGGCATGCTAGATTACCAGCCTTAGTGAAAAATTCTGATAGGATCCTGAACTGGATTCAGACTGATTATGTAAACTGTGTGTAACTGAAGTAAGTGTGAATCTTATGAACAGATTTAAACAAATCGTTGGATTGAAAAAAAAAGCATTTCACACACTTAAAGGAAGGCAGCTATAGGAAGTACAAATAATAATGTTTTGCAAAATAAGACCTATTTCTCAAGTGATAATTGGTAGGTTAAACAGGTAGACCCGCCCACAGCTGACTTCATTGGCTGAGCTGCACAGACAAATAAAGCAAATTTATATTTAGTCACTATTCAGAAAAAACAACTAATGTTTTGCATGTATTTTAATCGTCAGGTGCAGGTGTCCATCTCAATGAGCAATTTTTTTAAACAATTCGTGGCATGATATTAGCAAACTCACTATGATGGTCATTGTGATTTGGCCATTACCCATAATTCTATATGAATGTTCTAATTTTAAGCCACTTTATCTTTAATTGAACAACATAAAAATTCAGAATTATACTGGTTAAAATGGAGATGCACCCAGTATTTCTAAATTACCTGCTATTTATATCCTTCATTCTTTTGCTAAAGACAGACGTGTAAAACATTGTTAAAAAGATGGCTATATTTTTAGGTAAAAAGAAAAATGTATTCTTGTCAACTAAATAGTTCATA
>JBAJNP010010410.1:0-16469 GCA_036877545.1 Yasuhikotakia modesta
AAAACAAAAACATTTCACAACAAAAATGCTATTTGTTAAAGACCTGCAAGTTATTCTTATTTTTGCAGTACAGTATTGAGAATGACCTTTATGTATTACAATGAGTTTTTTCTACATGACAGCAGGTTACTGTTACGTTTCTGCATTTGTCAGATGCCTTAAAGAATAAAAATCTAAATTTGCTAAAAATAATTTTTTACCCAGAATTCTCTCTGCCTGAGCATTAATAATACAGTGAAACACAGGCTTATTTTTCTTTCTGCATTTTTAATTTTGGGGTAAAATTTGACCTGGACATTTTAATAAAGTTCTTGTGACTGCAACAACAAGACAAACTGATGCCGTAACACACAGTTTTGTACAGTACAATATTTTGTATAAGTCACTTGCATTTCTTTATTTGGCAGACATTATCCAAAGCAACTTACAGCGAATTCAAGATATATGTTTGATCAGTACTTGTGTTCGCTGGGCTCGAACCCACAACCTTTGTGCTGCTAGCACAATGCTCTACCAATTGAGCTGAAGAATTTGTCAATGCCTTTTTTCCAGATCCAGCTGTTGCTCTCAGAACCTAAAGCTGTATTCTAATGGCCATTGAAGTACTTCCACGAATTCCTGTAATGTGAGGTGAGACACTGGACTGATGATTTCACACTCGGTGAGGAACAGAGAATTATTAGACCCGCCATGCAGAACTCAAATGCTTTAATGATAGCCCTGCTGAAGCAAATGAGTCAAGGGCCGTTTTAAAAGCTCTTAACCTCTAATTATGTTAGAGGTGAATAGATTCACAATAGCACCACTGTGGTCACTGGGCACACTGGCTTCTTGGTGTCAGCATGGATCCTGTTCTTTAATAAGAGAGCGTGACGCAGACATTTTCCCAGAAGTACCATCAAACACGGAGACTAATGATGGCCACCTGCCCTGGACCTTGTGCCACAACGCAGAAAGAAACTGATTAGTGGTTTCTCCATTCTTTTATCAGTCCTGTCTTTAACAAAGCTTTTATAATTTAACAAAATTTTAACAAAACTGTTTATAAACTGCATATATATTTCATTGATAAATCTGCACTCAAGTTGTTGCATGTTCCTGTGTAGCTCGACTGGTAGAGTGTTGCATTAGCAGCGCAAAGGTCGTGGGTTTGATTCCAGGGAGCACAAGTACTGATAAAATGAATGCATTAAATCCACTGTAAGTTGCTTTGGATAAATGAATAGTCTGCCAAATTAATAAATGCAAATTGATGATTTATTGTTGTAAAATACTTCTGTATTCATTTTTGTCACACATTTATATTTATATTTATTTAATATTTATGTGCTTTGTAGCATGTTGCTTTGCTGTTGACAAGTGGTGCCTTGCCACCGCAATGCTAGGGTGTTGCTAGGGTATTATGAGTAGTTGCCATGGCGTTGCTAAGGGGTTCTGAGTGAACTTGGAACTGTGTTTAATGTTTCTTTGTCATTGATGAGTGGTACTTGGCAGTGCAAAACCTGCCACCCCAATGCTATGATGATTTGGCTGGTTGCTAGAGCGTTGCTAGGCGGTTCCTAGGGAATTCTGGATGGTTGCTGTATAGGCCCAGGTTAAAATAGCACACTTCCAAATCTGAGATCAGGGTATGGCTCATGTCCTTTGGTGTAAATATATGGGATTTTTTTTGGCCTTGAAAACTTCTACCAGTTGTGCCAAAGTACTTCGGGTCAGGGGTTTTTTGAGCAAGAACCACTAATAATGATTTCAGTGATAAACCTATAATGTCAAAAACAGGCAGACTTGCTCCTTTGAGGCCAGCTCAACAACAACAAAAAACTGGTAACATCTACCTTCAAAACCCAGATAAAATATAGCACACTAAAACTTCGCACAACATTCCTCTAAAGTTTATGACAGCTTCAAAGACACAAACACATCACAGAAACAAGAAAAAAGGGCTGTGGACCTAAAATGGTATAATAGCAGAAAATACCAACATCACACAATAAACTTACAAGATATGAAAACCTGATACTGAATATTAATCATGTCCTTTCGAAAAAAAATGCAAAGTGACTAATCTGAATGGACAGGAAGGAAATTGGTTTATATTCAAATATTCTTGAGTGAAAAGAGATTAGAATACAATACTTATTCAAATGCTAATGTGGGACATTTGTCTGTGAGGCAGTGGTCCATACAATTTAACTCTCCCGTGAACATAACAAGTGCTAACTCAGGCAGGAGATTAGCTAGTGGAGTGTTTGTGAGAATTCGGCGCGTGTGCGCGGGGCGCTCATTTTTAATGTGTCGCAGACGGCGGCTTCAAGCAAGACACACAAATACAATTACACAGCGTCCGCTTTCACTGTATTATCAACGCTCAGGCAGAGAGAATTCTGGGTAACGATACTAATTAAAGCACTGTGCAGGTGTCTCACAGCACAGTAATTAGGCCCGCGCTCTCGAAGCCTTTTTATTATAAGTGTACATTCATATGTAGATGCAGACCAAAGCGTGTAAATCTGAGAACGTATTACTATACTTGCCCAACAACTGCTCTTTACAGTCTTATCTGAATGACCTCACAGGGACTCTGGGTAATGTGTCAAAGAGCTGTATGGCTTTATGAAAAGGCATTGTGTTGTTAAAATACCGCAGTCCGGCTTTTTTGCTAGGGTGAGTGAAACTGCATAAAATGCAGAAAAAGAGAGAGAGAAGAGAACAGAAATGCAGCAGTTTTTATATCTGCGTTGACAGCGTGTTTTGCGACGCTATAATATAACCGGGTTCATTTGTTGACTCAAGCAGAACTCAGCAGACAACTTGTACCACTTAATTGCTTAATATACTGTGGAATATAAATTAACAGTAAACTCACAGTCAGAAAAGGTCAGTTGATTTTTTTCATTTCATTGAGGTCTCTGTTAGCATTCCCCTTTCCCCTGGAAGCATGTGAATATTTGCCATTTTTGTTCATGGGAAGTTTAGAAGCTGTTGAGCCAATCAGCTGAGCTGTAGGTGTCATGTGACTAACCACTTTGGAGCTCTAGGAAAATGCTTTCATAACGAAGCTGATTAACTGATGACATCATAGGAACATGATGTCACATCAAATCAGCAGGCAGGGAAAATTTAATTTGACGTCTCTAATGGCACATTTTATGTCTGGGATGCTTGGAAAAGTAGAACACAGGAAAAGATCTGGGCCCACATTCAGGCACTAAATAAATGGGGCACTAAGTAACAGAACTCATGTCAGGTAGGCAAATTAACATTTGATGCCACTTTCCAAAAACCAACTTAAAAACGTACACAGACAGAGATTCCCCCGATGAGCTCAGCTGAGCTCTCCATGGTGCTGAAACGGTGGCGTCTGGGTTTGTAAATGAGAAGCAAGCGGAGACCCTGTAGAATTGAAGTTCAGGTCAAACCATTTTGCGATATTAAAGTTTTTAGGACTACTCCCAGAATACAACCAGAAGGGCACGTCGTATTAATTTAACAGCTTTTAGGACAAAAAGCACTAAAATGGTGGCAGTTATTGTACGGTATTAAAAACAATTTTCTTCCATTTCAGATATTGCATTTTTCATTTAAGCCGTTTCGAAACTAACCTCACTGTGTTTGACAGTACAGATGCAGAAGTCATTTAAAACTTAAATTAATAATTAAAACAGATAAGGGGTGTAATTTAGATAACCCAGCTAATGAAGTTGAAGATAAGAGTTTTTCCATTTCCCCACTGCTTGCTATCTGCACAGATAAGTTGTAAATGGGATAGACACACAGCTGGATTAATTTGTCTTTACCCGTTACTCTGTGCGTTTTCAATTATATTTCTAGTTTTATTCAACTGCTCGCTCTATGACCTTCAAATGATTTGTGAAGTGTCTTTTAAAGTGTTTATGTGTTTATCAAACAGAGTACTCTGAGGCAGCGAGGAATGCATTGGAGAACACAAGAACAACAACGCATGTTTTCCAAACTGATTTGCGCCGGTCAGGATTGCGCAACCCCTTATGTATGCAAATGAGCTGTTGATGCGCTTTAAAACCGCCTTTTGAAAATCTGATCTTAGTTGGGCGAGAAACACCTTTATTTACAAGGAAATGAAACTATATGGACAATCCCAGCTTTACTGCAACTTGTTTCAATTGATGTACAAATGGAAGCGTTTCAAATCCAGCGTTAGGCCCAATCTATTTATTTAAATTTCCAAATCAGCGTTTTAAGCTTTAATGCGGTACCCGATACCACCAATCCGTTTCCATTGTTCCTCTGGGTTCCTTTTTTTTGGCTGGACAGTGAAAGGCTGATTGGAATGAAATGGAACTGCTAGGACAGGGATGCTGAGAGAGAGAGAGAGAGAGAGAGAGAGAGAAGATGGAGGATGAATTAATGTGGAATGAAAGACAATCAGATTAGAATGCACAGAGTAAGGAAAGCAGAGGACTGCTGAAAAGTAATGGCGCTAACTGGCTGAATCTAATTTGAAGCTCGCCAAATGAGAAAAGGGAGAAGTGGTTTAACAAACAGATCTGCTTCTGCATTGGCCTTTAACAGCGTTTTCATTCAACTGAACACTTCGTCCGCACACCTGCAAAAAAGCCGCACACGCGGTCACGCATTTATACGCGTATGTTGCTTAAGAACGCGCGCGCACGCTCGCAGCAAACCGTTCTTGCGCTTTATTCAAGCCGCAGTGTTACTTTACATGTAATGCACCTTTCGATGTAATACACCGTAGATCAGAAAGCCAAAGCAGTAAATTGTACCGCTATTTCTTTATCACAAAACGCAAGACAAACGGAAGTGAGACGCAAACATGCGGCGTTGTATGAATCGATATGCTTGATAAACATGGGGGGATGAAATGTGTCAGTGGGTAAGATCCGACTCCAACGTGGTCACGTGACCGTTCATTAAGGCAGGACCGGTGGCGTGTAGTTGCGTGTTATTAAGAGACGCACACGGAGCGCATTTTTATGCTGTTTTCTGTATGGCTGACAGGTAACCGGATTTTATGTCATAGCAAACCTATTCCAGTGTAAAATATATATCATATATGCAGCATTGGAAAGTAATATTTACATGTAAATGTGTGTGCGTGTTTGTGTGTATATATATATATATACACACACACACACATACTGTATATGTATATACATTATATATATATATATAGCATGCACACACACACTATATATATACACTGTATATGTATATACATATATATATATACACACTAATACTAGCACAGTTTAGCAATTCATGTTCTAGACGCTTTCTTCTCATTTCAGTTGATAGCAGACATCCTGAAATATAATTAGGCATATTTGTTTTAGCTCATCTCATTTCTCCTTGCCTAGAGGACAAATTAAATGGATAGTTCATCCGAGAATGAAAACCCCGCCATCATTTACTCACCCTCATCTCATTCCAAACTCATACGACTTCCTTGCTTCTAGAACACAAAAGTACGTCTAGAACAATTCTTCCAAACAATGAAAGCGAACAACGACCACCTTCATTGCTTATAAGAGTTTTTACAATCATACATTGTAGCATCACCCACTGTTCCTCCATCAATGTTTGTACGTTTGAGAATCCAGAGGATATTGTGTAACATGGCATCCAAATTTAGCCTGAAAAGAAAGCTGTGTACTTTAAAACTTCACACAACATTATCTTATTGGCTCAAGGTTACGAAATGATGGAACTAAAGTTGTCCTTCTCTTCTGTATGTTTGTGTTTGTCTAACAGTGGTTGTGATGCTTTCTATTTTAGTCCTTTGAGAGGCACACACACTCTTACACACACACACACACACACTTGAATTAGAGAGTTTGAGTTTTCCCAGGAAGCTCTGTGTCTTTATAGTCTCCTCCTGTCATCTCAAGAATCATTTTTATGGAAATCAGAATCCGTCCCATAAAGGCTAATTCAGAGTCACTCCAGTCTGCGTGCGTGACAGACTTTTAATTTATCAAACATGCATCAGCTTGTGCAAAAGCTTCCTGTTCTCAAATAGTGCCACGGGCATTAGACTGTCCACAGGGCCTGTTGGTCAGAACTTCTAATTGCAGATAATGAGTAATTTGTAGCCGGTTAAGACTAAACTCAGATTAAAGTGGATCAATAGCGTTTAGCGCTTGGCGCTTTATAGCATCACACACGGTTAGTTTGTGACGCAAGACTTGAGCAATCTGTATATTTGATCAGTATTTTTAAAACCCTCACATGGTTTTTACTTACATGTGCATATGACATTGATGAAAGTTACCCTCTCAGCTACCAATCAGTGTTGACGGTTTAACCTTGTCAGAATCGAAAGTGTTGCAAAACAAAGTCGTTTGTCATTTCACACATCGAAATCCAGAACAAACGGATGATTGACAGAAAACGAATCTTTTCAAGGGCGGTTTCGGTACAATACAAACAACATTTCGATTTGTTCGTAAACCCCCCTGAACGGCGTACGCAGCGCTAACCGAGCACCCACGGGTGGGCGGTTTCCTACAAACACACGATCAAGCGTAAAACTGATTACCACCATCCAGCTTCCAGACTGTGGCGAGGATCCGTGTCTTTTATTTCCATTAATGCGAGCAGAAATGGTTAATGAAGTGTTTGCGCTTCCTAACTTTTTTTCTGCATCTGTCGGGCCGAGAGAAGCCGTCTCTGCAGGACTCATTTTCTGGGAGAGTGGATATTAATTTGCATTAGCCCTTGGGTGAACAGAAACTCAGACCCAGAAGAAAAAGGAGAAGGAATGATTATTAATCCTGGGCTGCCCCCGATGTCGCCCCCATTTGGGGAGGGGGGGCAAGATTCATGACTGTACTTAATGCCCCCATTTCAGAAAAAAAATGCAAGGTTAGGCTGCTAGCCAATCAGCATCGTTCAAGTAAGTCCCCCTTGATTTGCACAGAGGTTTATTTAGCGTTCAGAGGCCTAAGTGATACGTTAAGATCATTGGGGGGTGAATCTTGGCTTAGTGGCACCATTAATGTTTGCTTAGACGTAAGTAGGTCAGCAGAAACACGTGCACAAAAAAAGAATGTAAATTATATGTCACATTTTATGCCAAAGTCATGGGTTGAAAACATACATTTATTTGACAAATGCTTTTATCCAAAGCATGTTATACTGTGAATTTAATGTGTACTTTTTTTTCAGCACCTGCCTTCACTGGGATTGAACCCACAACCTTTGTGCTGCTAACTCGAGGCGCTACCAGTTGAGCTACAGGCAGGCTATACCAGGTAACACATGCCATATGTGGGTAAAAATATATTTTTTGTAGAAAAGACATATTTTAAAAATGTATATATTTAAAACAATATTTATAAATATATATTTTGTATATATTTTTGTAAAATATTTAGCTGTTGCTAGTAGCAGTATATTTTGGCTAAGTGCAAAAGCCTTCCTGTAGCTTAACTGGTAGAGTGTTATGTTGGTAGAGCGTTGTGTTAGCAGTGCAAAGGTTGTGAGTTCAATCCCAGGGACACAATTACTGATAAAATAAAATGTGTGTATTGAAGTTGCTGTAAGTTGCTTTTGATAAAAGTGTCTGTCAAAATGAATAAAAGTAAATGAATTATGTATTTTTTTTACAAGGAACATACTTCATTATATTATAGTAGATGTTTTGCCAGTCACCGTTTTTTTGGAGGGCTCTCAAATGCCTTTGACATCCCATCTCAGGATAGTCTCTGCTCAAGTGTGTGGGACTGCATGGTTTTGTGATGCCATCAACCAATCAGTGTTGTCATGACCGCACACTTGTAGAAAGTACGTTGCTGCCCTAATGGTTCGAGTGCCACAGTCAAACCTAATCAACTTCCTGTTGAAACATGAGCACCGCGCACAACAAATGAGCCCTTTCAGAAATTTACCATGGTAACCATAGTCTTTTTTTTATGTTACTGTAGCAATTATGGAATTTTGGCATGAGGTACAGTTACCATGGTAATTTTTCCTTGCTGTGTGAGAGTGAGGCTCTTGTGTGTTGATGGATGCACACCATCAACCCAACGTCTCAGACGCTAATGAGACACATGCCGTAATTAATCCAACTCCTTTTCTACTTCCCACTCTGAAGGCGTCCCTCCGTTACGTACTCCAGAACGCTGTAAAAAAGGGCTATTTTGGTGGCGAAAATCAGCTCAGTGGTCATAAACTCCGCCTCCACGGCGCAGCAATCAGCACGAGGCATAAAAGGGGTTTATTACGCCCAGCTGGCACCTGGTTTGCCCACCCTTCATCAGCCGCGTATTACAGCACGCTGGGCCACTCAATAGACGCAATTACGCAAAAACAGTGATCTTTACCTCGCTAGCTTTGGCTCAGATATCAAAATATTGTACAGAATGAACCATTTTAAAAATATAGCTTGCATAGCATTCAAGATAAACCTGGGGTGCACCGGCCACAAGTTTAAAAACTGGCTTTTTAAATTCTTTTTTAAATTTCAAGTCTTTGAAATTAATAGTGCTTTTTGATATCTTACCTGAGGCAAACAAAAACACAGACGTGCACGTTTGCATTAGCCTGAATAAAACGCCACTGTGTTTGGTAACAGATGTCACTGCACTTAATTTACCTGCCAATCAAACGTCTCCCTGTGGAGAAATATCAAACTCAGTCCGGCGGTGGCTGCAGTAAGGGTCGGTGTCAGATACTTTTTGAGTGCGTTTGCCATCAGCAATTCAGCATATATCTTGCCTGACTGAGAGTTTCCATCTGTTGTTTGTCAAATGCTTTATTGCCAAAGTCGCCCAGATATTTCCTGTAGCAATTTGTTTAACGCGTTACTATTCTTGCTTCATTTCTTTGTCAAAAAACCTGAGAATTTTCTGTGCATCTTTGAGGCTGATGCTTAGCATACATGTTTAATAAAGTTGCATTTATTACCTGCAAAATACAAACAAACGTCAGAGAAACCTGCAGTCGAACACCTCATACAATCTCACAGTAAACGCCAACTGCGTGTATTGTCAGTGAAACGAACAAACGTTTGTAACAAATGCATCAAATATTCAACGATTCTGCCTCTCACAGAGTTTTATTAAATTCGTAACTCCTGCTGATAATTCTGTATCTGAGGATATTACAAAAAGACCAGGAAAAAAATGTCATGTTTGTCACTTAAGAAACATAATTGAGGCAAAGAGAGTTAAGATTGACGGCGGCACACTTGTGTGAACTGCTTTAGAAGCTGCATTCATCATTAAACAATGAAGAAGTGTTTACTTGAAACGTCAGTAAATTAGCATACTGTAAATTACCTATAAGCATATGTACAGCATGCTAATGTACAGTAGATGCTAAATGGATGGAGAGAAAATAACTACTAATCGAATGAGAATAATGCATCTGAAATATACCTGACTGACATTTAAGTAAAACTACAGGTATTGTTGGGAAAGATAAATGTCATTTGTGATTCAGGCTTTCATTTTTCTGTAGCCATCATGTGTTTATGCAATGGGACCGATGCACTTGCTTTCTGTATTATAGTGAAATAAATCTAACTGTCTCTTGGGCTCTGCAATGTAGTGTGAATCACTTAAGTTCAGGTACAGAAGACAATTTAATCTCAAACGATCTCATCAGATATATTCCAGCGAGAATGGACACACGCTTGCACGCATCCACACACACACACACACACACAGTGTTTGCGTGCGTACACTACAAATTGCCTCTCTCACAATGCTGTGTTCCAAAAATAATGAGCTTTATATAAACTGAATCACATATCACAAGCCTAGATTTTTTCTTATTGTTTGAACTCAGGATTTCAGTGTCAATTGTACTCTGAAAAAATGCCTTTTTTATAGGTATGAGCCTGTACATAAACAGACGCACACACGCATGCACATCTATTTATGAAGAAGATAGATAGATAGATAGATAAATAGATAGATAGATAGATAGATAGATAGACAGATGTATATATAGTGTCTTGTATATACTTGTGTCTTGTATAAATGTATATATATATATATATATATGTGTGTGTTTGATTTGTATATTTCCACCTTTTCTATCAACTACATTTTCATGTTCAGAACATGATTTTAAATGGTCATGGTCTATTGTCACTCTGTCCAGCTGCTCATGACAAGTTATTGTCCACCTGACACTAAACCAAACAATTATAACATCAAACCACCTATTTACAGTCACATAAGCCCCATCATTGGCCTGATTCCCCCACAATATAACACAATATAACAGATGTGGAGCTAGGACCTCATTTTTTTAATTAAATGACATGTTAAACCCATAATTATTTGGAAGACGGAAAAATCCCATTTCATTAAATGGGTAAAAATTCGTTTACTTAACAAAATAGTGGTTTATTGGGCAAGGAGGCTTGTGAATTGTTCAAACACACAATACCCACAATTCCTTATTACTGAAGTATATTACAGCACACAAAACCAAAGGATGCAGTCGATATCTCCCAGGCTCTCTGCAATAACTAAAAACGTTGAATTGATTTGTCAACAGGGACGGCGGAGGCACAAGTTCAGTTTTCAGGGAAATATGAAGCAGACGAGCTTCGAACGGAGCGCCGGGTTCAGCCGAGCCAAACCAAGTCAACTAATTAGAGCCCAGAACACAGAAGACCAACAGTTCCACGAGTGGTGAACAAAAACAGGAGTTGTACATTCCTCTGTAGCCTGTTTGCCAGTTATTGAGCATTCACGTTGCATCAGAACAGTCTCAGAACACACAGATGCAAACTAAGACATAAAAAGGCGAGTTTTGAATGTATGAGAATTTCAATATGGAGGGGGGAAGCAGCGCGCTTGAAGTCTGCAACGGTTCTGTGACTACACTAAAGATTGTAATGATTTATCTAGAACGTAGCAAAGTGCAAAGGGTTCAAGTACCCTTATCGGTGGTAGGAGACGGTTGTTTACAGTTAGCAGTACATGGTGTGCAATCAAGGGTGGCTTGTAGCGCTCTGTAATAATACTTTGCTCTTGATCGTATTTCGCAGGATGGAGGGGTTTTTGCAAGATAGCAAACAAATCCCTATTGGCTCTTCATAATTTAACTCTAATGCAGTCTCGCCCGGGTGAGTTAACTTGTATGAAAAGTGGGTGTTATTTGCCAACACCACAGGTCTGACAGCGTAATTGGGATGCCGCCAGTGTGCAAAATGAAAGTCAATTCCCCAGAACCCCCATCGTATAAGTTTGCGCTACTTTGCATCAATTTTATTACAAATCCCGGTGTGACTCAACAATATTAGCCATTTAACCTTTCCGGTTGCTAATAAGAGTTATCAGGATGGGGGGGGGGCGTAATCCAATAACAGGCTGTGAAATGTGTATTTTTTGGCCATTTAAATGCAAATGGGGCGGTTCTGGAGGCTGTCCAACTCGTAGTGAGGGGTGATGGCTGAGGGCAGCAGTGCATGGCCGGAATAAGACAGGGGTGCACGCAATGAGATCAGACGGGCGCGGAGGGGTGCAGCCGCGTCGGCGGACCGCAGAACGGCGGTGACTGTAATGAGCGAAAATAAACATTTCCTGTCTGCTGGAGATGCGATCTAAGGATGATAAATGGAGGAACCGCAGGTGAGGATGATAAATCGGTTGGCTGGGCTGATTAGGATGTGGCTGGTGGGTGGGGGGTTTTTTTGGGGGGGGGGGGCAGGAGGAGGGCTGCTCGGGTCCTCCTGGATATCGGAGGCACTTCATGCTGTGGGGCTGTACTGGATTAGGAAAGCTGTCAGGCGTTTTGTTCACATGCTTCGAGAGGGAATGTTGTTTCAGCGCATGTTTGTCCACGTCTGTCGCTTTTAATTGGATAACATTGTAAATATTACAGTTTAAACAGACACAACTGGCTCTTGAAATTTCAACCACTTTCTGTTGACCTTTAGCAGCCTTTTATTTGGCTCTGCTTTAACTCTTGGGGGGGGAGAAAAAAACAAATTGGTAGAAATCTCTTTGGGCTTAAATCCCAGATGAGTCCTTAATCTTCAAATCTGATGTGAAATTGGCATGAAATAATCGGCTGTGGTATTGGCATCAGTAAAAGTGTGTGTGTGAGTGTGTGTGTGTGCGTGCATATGAGTGTGTGTGCGTGCATATGAGTGTGTGCATGTGTGTGCGTGCATGTGTGTGAGTCCGTTTGGGGGTACACTCTCTGGCTGATAGAGAGGGGGTCTGCTCTAATCCCCCCCTGAGTCTAGTTTCCTGTCTCTGATCAATACATGTTTATTTCTCCCCACATTCTATTGATTCCTCAGTATGAGGAACCCAATAACAATCAACAAAATCTGAGGCGTTTAAAACCAGACAAGTGTCTGAAAATGATGCATGGTGAAGCAAAGCAGCCAGAATGTGTGGAGAGTCTATTCATTAATCAGTGAGTAATATCCTCACAGATTGCCGGGCCTTCGAGGACGTATAAAGAGAGCCGATAACATCCTGCAAGTTTAGGATTCAGATTTCACATCGTTCTTGCACAACATGTCTCTGCATGCGGCTTACTTGATAGATTCTGATAGAACCTAATACATATTTAATAAACAGTCAAAGTGGTTCTTGTGCATGTTTATACAAATGGCATATAATAATGCTCTCATTAAAATCTCTCTTACAGAATTGCTGTCGCGCTGTTTACGGCCCACATAAGTGACAGGCACCTATAGAGGCATTATAGCTATACCTCACAGGTCTCATACAGAACATTACACCTATATATTAACCATATAGATTGACATGCTGTGTATATTGATGCTAACGTTAATGGTCTGTTAGCATCCCAGCCAGCAATTTTAGGTTGCAAGAATGTTTCTGTTGTTTTCATTAAGGAACAAAAACTTCAAAAATGTCTACATTTTTTATTTATTCAGCAGGCACTTATTTAAAGCAACTTACAGTGAACTCAAGGTATATATTTTTATCAGTGTTTGTGTTCCCTGGTATCAAACCCACAACCTTTGTGTTGCTAACACAATGCTCTACCAGTTGAGCTACAGGAACAGGTAAAACGTTCCTTAAAAGCTTTAGGAATGTTCAAATGTCCATTCCTTAGACCTTGTAGTCTTGTTTTTGCTTGATATATATTCCATAAGTTATTCCATTTTCTTACAATTCTGTATCATTTGCATAGCTTTTTTGATACATGATACATAACGTTGGAAATATGTTCTGCTAATGTTACTGAAAAAACTTTTGAGCTCTTTAGAGCCAAAGTTTTGAAAACTTTTCCTGTTTGCCAGAATTCCAATACGGCATAAATACAATAATTTAAGGATAAATGCATACCACACCCAAAAGATCAATGAATGCATGTATGAATATCCATTATAATGCTCTTCAAACAAAGCTGTTTTCGCTTAATTTACATTCATTATTACACATATTGCTGAACAATTGGTTGTGGTTTTAACAGGTGTTTTTAAGTCAACAGGATTACAGCGTTTCAGGCCCAAATTACGTCATACAGACTCGCAACCGGATTCCCTATTGATCAGATACAAATCGCATCTGACGAAATGTTTGAGCCTCACGGTGGAGCGAAAGGAAACGAAACACTGACAGATGTGAGGAAAAAGTGCTTTGACAATCGCAATACCCCGATAAACAGCAGCGTCTGCCCTTATTAGAGGATCACGCAGGTGATGCGTGAGCTGAGGGCAGCGGAAAACACACGCTGATGTTGCGCCTCCGCTCCCCAGTAACTTTCTATCTTTAAGGCGCTAATTACCGGAGCCGTAAAATCGCTGATTCTGGCGTCAGCGGTGAGGCTGGAGACCTCCGGTGGTGTTGATGTTGTTTCTCATTCGCTCCACTGATGTAGCGAGTCAGGGAATAAAATAGTTTTCCACCCGGGGGTTTTTTTTTATAAGAGGGTGAACATTATACGCCCGGGCCGCCCCCGGTTTGGAGCACAGGGCGTGCGTCCCGGGGGATAAACCGATGCGTGTGTTTGTTCAGTGGTTTGTGTCCTAACGATGTCTTCACTTTTTGGCATGGGTGCAAAACATCCGTGAAACTTAGTGGAACAGGTGCAGTGATACAAACGAACGAGGTTTGCATTTCTTGAGGCCAGGCGACGTTTTAAAAGTTTAGGTAAGAATAGTTAAGGTAGATATAAGATGTTAGATGGAGGCTTCTTGTACTTTTAAGCTCTGGTTTTTGATGGGTAAAGAGGGATTATGGGGTTACATTTGTAAACGCTATACGGTAAACCGCACGGTTCCCAGTTCAGCGCAAGTTGTGCGTTGCGTCGTCCTGCTGTTGTTTATATATTAAAATAATAATTTTATACGTGGTATAAAAAAATAAATGAACAAAACGTAAAATTTGTATTTTAAACCGCAGTTTCCCATGGCTGCTCATTATATACAACAAACAATTCTCCAGCTTCTATTTATGGCCATTCAGAGAACTTTCACCAGTAATATCTGAGAAATGATAACACAGACCTCCAGAGCTTTCATTGATTCTCACTCTTATTAGTTTTTATTATGAGCTTCGCAGGAAGGCAAAGAAAGAGGATTTCTCTTAAACTTTATCTCTGCGGACGGGTTCTCAGTTTTCTAAATTACATTTCAGATACAGAGGGGGGAAGAATAGTGTAATGGTCTTTATAAACCACCGACTTGTGTGTAAACCAGGCATCCTGTGTGTTTCTGCCTCATTTAAATGAAGTCGACATTAATAAAGAGGTCACACATTGTCCCAGAATTCAGAAAGACCAAACAAATCATGATTATTAAAACACAATATATGCCCACATTTACTAAACTGAGCGCATTAGCTACTCTCCCGTGACATTTGGTGCCATACTGAAGTGTAATTTTCTTGCCATCTGGACGTTTCATTTCATTTGTTAATGGAGGATCTGTCTTAATCTGACAGATGGACAATTCGCTATGAACACTAAACAATTTTTGAAAACAGCATTACGTATTCATTCCCTTAAAAATACGACTAGAGAGGGAACTGTAAACTTCAATAGAATGAATAAATATTACAGTGAGGTACTCAAAGTTGTTTTTCTCGTTTTCTTTTTCTTTGAAACATGGAAAATTACTTGCACTTGCATATAAATGAATATCCAATATTTTAATCCACTCATTATGGAAAATTGTTTCAGATAAAGTCAATGTATTAATTTCCAAACATATTTTCAGTTTTGTCTCCAAGGACAAGAAATCAGAAATGCATGTTTGTCTTATACAGCAATGAGAATAAATGGAGGGCAAATGGAGACATCTTGTGAAGAAGACTTAATCTCAGATGGGTCAGATGGCTCAATAATGTCTCAAACTGCACTCAGATGTGGCAAGACACCAATCTGCATCAGGTAATTCAATATGAATGAAACATTGATTGTCAATACTCCATTTTAGAATTTAGAACCGAGCAATAAATGAGCAACCAGTGAGCAATAACATTTTTCTTAGATCGTCCCACTTCACTTATAAGACTTTATTTTCTCCATCCTAGCCAATCTTGATGCAATAATTGCTTTCTTGCCCATTCATCTAAAGTCCATCAACAGCCAAAACTTCGTCTAAAATAGATGCATTATTGTTTAAAGACACTGGGGGTTAGATGGACATGTTGCAAAGCAAAGCCATCTCATATTGATCCGCCGACGGTTTTCAGAAAATACACTCATAATTCATCATAAGATTGTGTGTAATTTTGCCAGCAGTGCATTTTCACCGGGTTGGGAGAAAAAAGCCTTGACTTCTGAACTGATTTCTTTACATTCAGCTCTTTAATTGCCTTTTTATTGAGTTTACATTATCAGGAAAGTGATTGAAAAATGCTGTGTTTTTGAAACGTTGATTACGAACAGAATCAGCAAATATACTCTGCAATTTATGATTTACTGAAATTATGATGCTCGTTCATTTGAAGACAGAGGCGAAGACGCCAAGTTCAGCCGATAGCAGTGAGTGTGTTTGCTGCTCTGCTGTTGCTAATGAGGGCCAGTGACAAAACTCAACCACAGGTAAACATCTAGCCTACAAGGTAACACACACACACACACACAGACAGACTCGCACCCACACACAGTCATTAGACTATTGGATATCGCCGCTAATACTGAGCACAGATGTAACTGGTCTATGGTTTGTTAGTAAATTCATGTTTATATGTAAATTCATATATAACGCAGTTGTGTTCTTGTGAAAGAAAAATATGCCACTAAACTTAAACTAAATTAAAAATGTCTCGTATTTAGCATAAAACCTAGTAAAAATGGGAAAAATGTAAATAGCTTTTGCCCATGGAAAACGGTTGCCACAATGAAAGCATGCTGTGAGTGGTTGCCAGGCCATTGCTATGCAGTATTACGGTGTTTCGAGTGAGTTGAATATCATTACTGGGATGTGGTAGGTGGTTGCTAGGGTATTCTGGCAGGTTGCTAGTTTGTTGCATATACATATATATGTTGCATATTCTCTCTCTCTCTCTCTCTCT
>JBAJNP010010411.1:0-16465 GCA_036877545.1 Yasuhikotakia modesta
GTGTGTGTGTTTGAGTGTGTCTGCTCTGAATAGCGCTCTGTCTCTCTTTTGTGTTTTTCTCTGCAGAACTTTTATAAAACCGAGCTGAATAAGGAGGAAATGTACATCCGCTACATTCACAAACTGTATGAGCTGCACTTGAAGGCTCAGAATTACACAGGTACTCAGCACACCTGTTTAAACGTCACTTTGTGATCCAAAGACTCAAATGAATTCACAACTTTTGTTATGACAACTGTAAGAATAGTTAAAACTCACTTAGAATCCCACATTTGTGTTAAATTTCACCCCTGCTGTGTGTGTGTATGTGTGTGTATATGTATGTATGTGTGTTTGTGCATGTGTGTGTGTGTCTGCGTGTGTGATCAGAGGCCTCATACACACTCCTGCTGTACGATGAGCTGCTGGAATGGGCAGAGAGACCCCTGAGGGAGTTTCTGAGTTACCCGATGCAGAGCGAGTGGCAGAGAAAGGAACGTCTACACCTCACCATCATCCAGAACTTTGACCGTGGAAAGGTCTGGATCTCTGGTTCTGGTTTCAGAAAGTGATAAACTGTATGATTAATGAAAGGACCGGGCTGGTCAGTTAAAGTCTGTGCACGATTATTTACTTTAAAACAAGGTTAAAAGTTAGTTCAGGAGTCACTTAGACCTGCAGTGAGACTTAATGTAATTAATGATAATGAAAAATTGCTTGTAAAGGATTGCATGTAATATTTTGAGCTGTTGTCATGATAGCAGCAGGTGTTTTCTGACGATCAGTGAGTTGCTGGTACTGTAGCGCATCCGTGTGGTGAGTCGCGGAACTGCCTGTGAGTTACATGCCTTGTGTTCTCAGTGCTGGGAGAACGGCATCATTCTGTGCCGGGAGCTGGTGGACCAGTACGAGTCTTTCTACGACTACAGAAACCTCAGCAAGATGAGAGTGAGTTTCTGCTGCGTTTAGACACAGAAATGCAATGTGGTAGCATGTTAAACACGGCTGTTATCTAACTGTTGATGACAGATGATGGAGGCTTCGTTTTACGATAAGATAATGGACCAGCAGCGTTTGGAGCCCGAGTTCTTCAGAGTGGGTTTCTACGGGAGAAAGTTCCCCTTCTTTCTCAGGGTGAGAGTCCAGCACGTTCATCTAACAGCTTCATTTATTGCTGCCCTGCAGGTGTCAGTATTAATGCGTGTGTTTCGCAGAATAAGGAGTTTGTGTGTCGTGGTCATGACTACGAGCGGCTGGAGGCGTTTCAGCAGCGCATGCTCAATGAGTTCCCGCACGCCATCACAATGCAACACGTCAACCAGCCAGACCAGACCATCTACCAGGCAGAAGCCCAGTGTATCCTCATGTCTCTCCCTCTTTCTCTCTCTCCGTCACACACACAGACAACACGTTTTCTGTGGAAATGATAAATTCAGATTTTTAAGAGGCTTTAACTTAGGATAGCATGAGTTAATTTTTGAGGTCAACGTTTGAGTTATGGGTTTGTTGAGGTTATTGATTTATTGGAATATTGATATTGCCAGACATTTGATTATTGATATGTGACTTCACACCGTTTGTAAAAGCAGCGGCACAGTCTGAAGCCATAATGCACAAATTTTTGCATTTCCAACATCTTGCATCCGTCAGCGCATGGATGAAAGCTGGGCTGGGCGGATGTCCAGGAATCACAGTGATTAATCTCCAGCTCTGATAACAAACGCTGCACTCATGCCGTTTGACCGCTTCTGTCTGCAGTAATTGTGCTGAAGGGAACGTCACACGCGCCTGGCCTCCAGACACACGTCTCACAGAACAAACGCTCCCCTGCGACCTGTCGGCTCACGGCCCATGATGCGTTTCGAAAGGAAGAACATTGATTTTCAGCTCGGTGACTCTGTGCTTGTCTTGATAAACCTGGTCTTAACCTCGACTGTGCTGCGGTTGAGGGTTACCCGGTTTGCAGGTTACACGGCTGCGTGCAAAACAAACAGATTCTCACACACGTTCAGCCGAGTGGTTAAAGATCTGCAGACATCAGTGACACTTCAAATCATGCAGATAATCGAGGGCTTTCACTCGACGCATTTAAAAAACTGCAGGAAGGATCTCAGTAAATATCAGAATCCTTGACAGTTTTTCATCCAGACCTGCAGATATACGCCGTCACGCCGATCCCAGACAGCCAGGAGGTCCTGCAGCGAGACGGCGTCCACGACAACATCAAGAGCTACTACAAGGTCAATCACATCTGGAGGTTCCGCTATGACCGGCCGTTTCACAAAGGAACCAAAGACAAAGAGAACGAGTTCAAGGTGAGTTTCTTCCACAATTACCTCTTTTCTCTCTTTTCTCTTCTCCCATGTGGATTCATTCTTGCACTGAGCGGCTTGTTAGCCATGTGTGTGTGTTTGTGCATGTGAGTGTGAGTTTTTGTGCTCGTGTGTGTGTGTGAGTGAGTGTGTGTGTGTGTGTAGAGCTCAGGTGGATCCTCATACACTGAATTATTCACACTCTCAGCCCAGAGAGGTTAATTAAAGTTTTAGGGCTGAGAGACGGACTCATTTCAAATATCATTCCCTTCTTCTATCGTTCAATATATCCGGCCCAGACAATCACGGCCGCGCATGGATCCGATCCACCACGGGGGTTAGATTTTCTCCGGCCTGCGGTGGTTGACGTGTGTGAAATAAACAGTTTAGCCTGGGAGATATAACATTATGAGAGACACCGGGGGTCTTTGCCACCCCGACCACTTACCACCCAGTAATAATGTCTGAAAATCTCATTTGGAGGTAAACTTCAGCTGAGACGGGTTCCAGATGATACGATTATATTGGACAGAGCTGGTTTTGAATATCATAATCAAGCATCTGCGATTCACACAGAAGCTTCTCAGTTTGCACATTATATTCCCGCCGACGCAGGTGAATCGAACAGCGCGATGGAAAGGAAATGAATTTATGAATGTGAAATTTAATATGAGGAGCCGTATGACTTTGTCCCAGCAAATGAGATGTTTAAGCTGTAAAAAAAATGTTTTATGATATGTTTTATACATGCAGTAGGAGGCAAAGTCCTTTATTTATTGTAACGCATCAGTTTGCTCTGTTAGTCTGAACTGCTGTGTGTGTAAATGAAGGTTTGTTTTGAATTTCAGAGCTTGTGGGTGGAGAGAACGACGCTGACACTTGTTCAGAGTCTCCCTGGCATCTCTCGCTGGTTTGAGGTGGAGAGAAGAGAGCTGGTGAGATGATCACACCTGCCTAATATTTCTCATCAGTAAATGATGTGTCTGGATTCATGGAGCTAAAGACAAACATGCGTTTTTTTATACGTACTTTTTGTTCTTGACATTTTTTGTTCTTGCTTGATAATGATGCAACATGAGAATGCGGCGTGCGTCGCTGCGATGTGATTTGCGTTCTGCATGTTTTGTAACACGGCAAAGCGTGAAATGAAGCATGACCGTGCGCATCTGCGTTCCCAGGCCGCGTTTCACACTTGCTTTCAGTCGATCATCTCTCACAGTCAAGTTCTTGCAGCCACTGTTCTCTGTTGTTCTCTGACGTTCTGCGTGTTTCTCAGGTGGAGGTGAGTCCTCTGGAAAATGCCATTGAGGTGATAGAAAACAAGAATCTGCAGCTGCGGACGCTGATCACGCAGTGTCAGACGCGTCAGATGCAGAACATCAACCCGCTCACCATGTGTCTGAACGGAGTCATCGACGCTGCCGTCAACGGAGGCCTGGCGCGCTATCAGGAGGTCTGGTTTCCTTAACGTTCACAGAAAAAACGTGTTTGTGTTTCATGTTTGGGTTTGTATTCACCGTGAAAGAGCTTCAGATGGCTAAAAGGAATTCTGGGATACGCTCAGAGCTCAACCCCACATCTTCAGAGAAGATCCTTTTCCCAAAACTTACAAACTAGTATAAACGAAAGCGCAACATTAAAGGAAGGGTCCGTTTCTCCTGAGAAAATTTATAATTTCTCTAAGTCATATTCTCCGTGTGTAAAGCGACTGTTTTTCCAGTTTGTAGAAAAGCTTGTTGCATAGCAACCTTGCTTTAGTGCGACTGCAGTGTTTACCTTCAGAGCCTTTCAGCAGAAGACTGGATACACACACACACACACACACACACACTCCTAGAGGCTGTTCAGATGTGGCCGTTGCTCTCAGTTCAGTTCAGGATGAACAGCGGTTAATGTTTTTAAAAAGTAAACATGACTGATGCAAACTATTGCCAACTAGTTGTTTATTGAAACTTCCAGCTGTTGCTGTTAATATTTATCTTTATATCTGCTTTTGAAGGTCAGTCTTCGTGGAAATGAAGTTTTATGATTTTCACATTGGCTGCTTCTCTGTTTTAATGGCTCACCATAAGGGTTTATACAACTTCTGATGTTAGTTCATGTTATTAAAGTGTTTTATTCATAAATGTTTCTCAGAAAGAGCCGCAGATCACAGTTGTGTTGATAATAATTTGAGTTCACCGTGTTCAAACTGCATTTGCATCTGTGAGCGGTCGCAATTAAATTATGCGGCTGCCGGTAGCATTCACTCGCTGTTAACTTCCACCAGCAATTTCAGTTTGTAAATATAATTTAATATAATTCCATTCCTTAAACACTCAAAACAGTTCATTAGTGTTTGTCTGTAACTTGCAGTCAGAATAACAGCAGGAGTCTGTGAGCTGCTGTATGGCTGATAGCTGGTGTATAAAGATGCATCCAATCAAATCAGGCGACCTCAAATCATGTGACCTTTCCTACCTGCACTTCCATTGGTTGTTACAGGCTGGCGTAGAGGTCAAATGTCAGATTACAGTCAGTGGGAAAAATCTGCTCTCACACCGTCTTTGTTGAGATTGAAGCTCATCATCAATAGATGGAGGACAGATACACTGTCTGTTTTCTGTCCTTCTGTTTCCTGTGAAACATGAAAGATCATTTACATTAAACAAAATAAGAGTAATCAGAAACTTAAATGCCAGTTTATTTTGATGTGTGCACAAATGTAACTTGTTTTTCTCTGCAGGCGTTTTTTGCGAAGGACTACATCACAAATCACCCAGAAGATGGAGAGAAGATCGCTCGTCTCCGGGAACTCATGTTTGAGCAGGTCTGACTCCAGAAATCAGATCTAATCCTTATCAAAATCACATCTGATGCTCCTGCATCATTGAGGTTGAGCTGTTATTATTTCAGTTTCTCTCGTTTCCCCCGTGTGTGTTTGCGCTGCTAACAAACCAGCGGCTCTCCAGAGCTGAGCCTGTGAATCTGTCTAGACAGAAACCCTGGACACACGCCAGCGCAAAGCATGCTAGCATCTTTAAAATTATTTTGCTGATCATTAAGTTGAGGCAAGCTGTTCAACATTGAAAATCATTTTTTGAGGCCCTATTTACTGGTTATAGGATCACAAAACCATGTGGCCATAATAATATTAACCAATTATGTGGCAGCCTGTTTTCCTCCATCAAATCTAATCCCATCCTCAACATTACCCACAGAACCGTCTGTTCTGTTTAAAAATGTGTTCATTAACATCACCTGCTTGTTCTGTCAGTCACGCTGCGGGTCGTGTGGTTCTGTTCTGCTCCGTAGGCTCATATACTGGAGTTTGGTTTGTCGGTGCATGAGAAGTTTGTACCGCAGGACATGCGACCGCTGCACAAGAAACTCGTGGATCAGTTTCATCTCATGAAATCCAGCCTCGGTATTCAGGTAAACAGGCATCTCTGATTGGTCAGAATAAGCGACGCTGTCCTCCTACTGTTCTTATTTCTGTTATGTTTCTGAAGGACTTCCCGGCGTATGTGAGGGCCAGTCCCATCCACTTCACCAACGGAAGCCCTCGCGTGGGACGAAACTCGGCGCCGAACATCATGAGTCCAGAGGGAGGAGCTCGTGTGGTGGCGCGACGCAGGTGAGAAATCTTACAGGCCTCTGATTGGCTGAACAATCGTTCTGAAAAGATACGCATCACGTGTACTGCAAAACATTAAATCAGCTGCTGCTTTGGATTAATTGCAGGAATTACACTCATAAGACTGTTGATAATGCAACTGACTGTGATTTGATGCTAATTTTGACGCTAGTTTTATTATTGTGTGCATTTAGTCCCCTCAGCTACCCAGCAGCCAATCGCTACTCTTCATCCTCGCTGTCATCGCAAGCGTCCAATGAAGTGAGCAACATCACGGGCCAATCAGAGAGCTCAGATGAAGTCTTCAACATGCAGGTGTGCACACAGGTGCCACACACACACACACACACACACACCAGTCTGACACCGGCTAATAAACTGAAGTTCTTCTGTATTTTCTCTCTTCTCCTAATCTCTTCTTTTTCCATTTCTTCTCTCTGCTTTCTGTTTCTCTCCTAATTGCCTCCTCCTTTTTCATCTCTCTCTTTTAAATTCCCACTTAATCTTCTCGTGTCTCGTTCTTTTTTTCTCATTGTGAAAATGGGATTTGCGGGTGTGAATTATAGATCGGACAGAGCGCTGATCTGACCTTTCTTTTATCCGGAGTGAATTATTGTCATGTGACCTCACCGTCGGTACAGCCCAAAACTCACTGTGATGGCTCATGTTGTGACTGTCTTTCTCTCCTCCAGCCCAGTCCGTCTACCTCAAGTCTCAGTTCCAATCATTCTGCTTCTCCCAACGTGACCAGCTCGGCTCCGTCTAGCGCCAGAGGTGAGACAAGTCCGAGACGAGCCTGAGAACGCAACATCAGCACAAGATGTCATTAATATTAACATGATTGTGACTCAACGTTCATGTGCGGCTGCCCACCTCAGCAGGTGTTGTGTTGCTCATTTCATATGCAGAGAGAATAACCAGGTTAGTTGTGGACAAAAGAGTAACACAAGAATGTGTGCTAAGCAGGTACAGTTATATATCTGAATGGTGCACTGAGATGCGTACGAGATACTTCAGTCTTAAAAATGTCAAAATTATGACTGTGCTTCTGATTCAAGGAGCCTGAAGGAACATTGTAAATGGACTTTTACGGAGGGAAAAATAAAATGCTACAACAGGTTGGAATGAGGCCCATTTAGTGCAGTTTTACTGTAAGTTACAGATTGGTGCTGTTCTGATATATGGCAGAACACAGAGCTGATTGTTCCATCTCTTTGTTGGCCTCTTATCTCTGTTCAGCCTGGTTCTGATCCGTTTACTCACAGACACAGATCATAAAAGCTGGAATATGTATGGAGACGTTTATGTAATCTTACCGTCCCCCGGCCTCCGCAGAGACCGCCATAAACCACCATCAGACAGGAAACGCTTTATGCCATTAAATGTTACTTGAAGATCTTAGGAGTCATGCGTGGATTCAGTCTTTAAAACGGGTCTGGACCGCTCCCCCGAGCCCGGGAATCTATCTGTCCCTGTGAAATAGATGCCTGTCACCCCAGCCGCTCAATTCTCACCCCAGTGGGTGGGAGCAGCTTTGTTTCATGTGCAGACTGGTTAGCAAAGAAATGAGCAAGATGTGTGTGTGTGTGTGAGAGAGAGAGTGTGTGTGTGAGTATGTGTGTGTGTGTGTGTGTGTGTGAGTGTGTGTGTGTGTGTAGTTTGTTGCTGATCTCACACACCTGCTCTCACCCTCTCAGGCTCACCGCAGTTGTCAGATAAACACAAGCATTCCAGAGAGAACTGTCTCTCACCGAGACCCTGCAGCGCTGTGTATCCAAACACACTGGACGCCACTCAGGTGGGCATTACAAACTCCTGATGATGTTTCTTTAATATTCTGTAGGTACCAAAACACGGTTACAGTCTTCAGCTGATGTGTGTGCGTTTGAAACGTCACCAAACCTTTAAAATAAAGAGCAGCTGAAACGGGTTGTGAGCGCTGAATATTCTGCTTGTGTGTGAGGGAAATTAAATATGTTTATTGATCAGAGCTGAATAAATCCACAGGCAGTGTTCCTGTCTCCTGTTGCCGAGTTTTCTTCCAAGTCATTAACAGACTTTCCAATATTACTTTTTAGAACTGTCAGTAAATTTCTGATTGGTACAAATAAATAAATTGTGGCTGTCAACACAAAACAGTTTCCAACACGTTCTGAAAGTTTTGAGTTAACCTTGAAATGACAATGAACCGTGGTTTACTACATAAAAAACAAAAAACCTGCTTACTATAGTTAAACTATGGTAACCACAGATTAAACATACTTTATACACACTTTATTTCATATTTTACAAGACAAAACTTGATTACTGCAGCTCTGCTAGAAGAAATGGTTAATGTTGATGAGGGAAGTTGCATTAGGGAAACCTCAGAGTGTCTTAACATGCGTGTGTTTAACAGAGGGCTGTTCCTCACGCCGCCGCCGACTCCTCTCTGCCACGCAGTGACACCAACATCTCCATCCCTGACAAAGGTGAGGCTTCATCTGTCCTCAGAACACAGTCTGTCAATGCTTGTAAGGGGCCGAGGGTCTCTGCATCTGATGCTGGCTGACGGCCCCTCGCTCCGTTTGTGTGTCCTGTGTTGTGACGTCTGTGACTGAGTCTTACAGATGCGTCACAAATAATCCTGTTTATTCCTTCTGAAGGGTTACAGTTGATGAATTCATTGCTTTGCTAGTTCAATTTAAACTATTTAAATGTTACAAAATGTTTTGTCTTTGATGTTATTTGCTTGAGATGGTGGATAAAGTATCCACAGAAACTCATTTAGTTTTTTTAATAAACGTCTGTCTGGAAAAATAGCAAATGGCTCTTTGTTTTTGCTAATCAGCGGCAGGTATCAGAGGAAGAGATGTTGTCACTTTATAAGGATTGTATAAAATGACTGAGGAAAGGAAACGCACAATTTACTAACAGGAATTAACTAAACGCCCCAAACTCTGTTTGTAGATTTGTGGCGTGTTTAGCAGTTGCTGTTCTTGTTCCCACAATCAAATTAAATGGAGGTAAAACCATTCAGAGCTTCAGCTGAATAAACCTGCATGTGTTTGTGTGTGAAGGGGTAATGTGTGTCCCCGGCAGCTGGAGTCTAGACACGCCGCTCTCTGACTCTAACAGAAAGTGCCCCCCTGTCCCTCCTAGACCTCCATACACAGGTAAACCTGAGGCCTGCAGACCCTTCAGACTGACACCAATGTTTCAAAGCCTTTTAACCCTCAGACCCGCCTCTCTTCTCTCTGGTCTCCTGGTTCATCTTCTTCCTTCAGGTCGCCTGGTAGATCCGTCACTGGAAGTGTGAATTTCTGTGGAAAATAACGTGATTTTCCAGCAGATTCTCTGGTGTTATAATCTGGCTTGATTTCGCTAATTCTCTTTAGCTTTCAGATGCGTTCGTCTTCATTTTTAATGTAGTTTTTATTCATAATGGAAGAAGAATAATGTTGCAGGTCTTTTATATCATCAGACTGAGCCTGATGTCTTCTGATTATAGTTTCTGTCTCTCTTTTGTCCTTTAACAGGATCTCCGGCAAAGACCACGAGACCCCAGTCTCCTGTGCTGACATCACGCTCACCTCAAAAGGTACGACCTTTTATCTTGTAGTGTGGCTGTTTTTCTGGACTGACCTTTCATTTGTTTGCTGGCCAGGATGTTTCTTGTACCGCCTAGGGAATCGGTCGAGAGCCTCCAAACTGGGTCAGGCTTGATCCAGTCCAGCTGGGCCCATGATCAGTGAGACACACACAGTGTTTGTTTGTTTGCTGTGTCTTGCGCCAGGCCTCAACAGAGGTTTCCAATTTATCTGGCTCAGGAACACGGCTGAGATCCAGAGCGAACCCATCAGAATTTACTGATCCATGTAAAACTGTTTTATCTCAACAGCGTCGTCCACATATTGCTGTGTGATCTGATTCTTAATGGCAGCCACACAACTAGCCGTGAAACATGTTTTATTCATTTGTTATTTTAAAGGAACATGCCTTCATACTTGATAATCTTATGCCAAAAAATATTTATACACAATGTTAAATGTCTGCCAGTGGCACTTTATTTATAGGACAGTCATGTGCAGATCAAATCCTGTAAACCATGTTGACTAGCTCATATTTTATCACTAGCCTAGCTGTTTACCGCTACCGTGTAGCAGCACAATGGTCTTTCTGGGAAAACTAGTTGACCAAGGAAGTCTTGCTGGTTATGTTGGGACACAACCCGGTTGCCACCCCAGCGTTCAAACACGGCTCATGTTGGACTCCAGCTATGCTAATCTCTGCTGCAGGAAAATGAAGGAAAATTAAAGCCTTTTAGCACATTTGTTCATAATGAAAATCACACGCTTTCCCAGAAAAGTGTGTTCCATTACCCATAATCCACCACATGGGAGATGTTTTTTTGACTTCCCCAAAGGATGGAAAAATAAACATGACAATATTCACTGTTATAAAGGTGCATCATTTTCAAGTATGTTTATTCTGTTTCTAAATTACTGTACTGTATATAGCTAAATTATGCTAGCTAAAGTTTTTAGTTTGAAGTTCTCTCTAGAGTGCCGTCACACTAAATAGCTTTATTCGGTTAAATGAAGTCTTTGAAACAGCTGCAGTCTTAGTTGTGGATTTAATTGCTTAGAAATTATTTTCATAATGAAAAGAGACAGTTTTTCCCTCATAAGAATAAAGGCAAAATTGCCCAGCATTATACTCTGGCCTTTCGGTGAAAACATTAACTCTGTGAGGCGGAAAGTTGCTTCTGTTAGATTTGATGGTTCCCTCATTAAGGGTTCCTGCTGGTAGAATGAGAATTTCTCTGGGCAAAAGTCACATTTGTGTTTGTAACCGTTCTCTTGCTAACCACCACTGTTGCTCAGAGCCTCATGGTTTGTTTGTGTGTCTTTTATTTGCAGAGCTCGGTGCCCCTGTTTACCCCGTCGCCCACAGAGTGCCAGTCTGCAGGGCTGGTGTCTAATTCTCCGGTTCTTTCCGGAAGCTACAGCAGTGGCATTTCGTCCCTCAGCCGCTGTAGCGTCTCCGAGGCCTCTGGCCCTGAGAATACCCTTGGAGATCACGTCCTTCCAAACTCCGCCTCCAGTGGCTCTGATGAGCTGATTCGCCGGGAGAACAAGACCCCGCCTCCCTACAGCATCCATGAGCGAAACAACCCCCGCAGACCGGTGCCACTCCCCCCGAGCCTGTCTGTTCTCCCCAACGCAGAAGCTCCGCCCATTCCACCAAAACCCCACCAGATCCGAAGGCAAGAGAGTGAGCCACGACGACCGGACCAGTTTCCCAGACCCAGACCAATACCCAGAAAGGTCTCGCAGCTGTAGAGCGTTCAGATGTAGAGTCTCACCCTTTGCACATTTACACTTAACCTCACCGATTCCAAACTCCCAGTCTACATAAATATAGAAGCAGATAAAGACTGTGGATTATTTTATTATATATACAGGACACAGGGGTATGACTGCAGTTTATGCACTTTTGATCTAAAGTTTTATGTTCAGAAAACACAAGCCCCTCAATTAACCCTAAAACAAAACTAACTATTGTGGTATTTTCTCAGATTTTTCCTAGATTTATCGATGCTAATATGTATTTATAGCAGCTGATACAAGACATGTTGCCTTAAGATTTTGAAACGATCTTTTTATCCGTGCAGAACGCATGATTAAAGTACTTTTATAAACCCAAAAGGTGCTAGAAGCCCTAGATATTGTTAGCACTGAATATTGTCCCAGGGTCACACTTGTTTTTGGATTGCTGCTTTTACCACAAAGTTTCATCTGAGTCTCGTAAGGCAGAAGCAGCGCTCTCTCAAGTGAGGGAGATGTTAAGTTTATGAACGGCCATCTGCAATCAAGAGTCTTACAGCATCTCCACCCATCTGTGTGGTTAGAGAGGAATCCTGGGCAGTTGTTTGGGAGCTAAACGCTTACAATCAGAGAATGCGGTCAGGATAAATCCCAGCCAGCATTTTCCTCACGGATGGCACATACCCACGCAGCATAAAAGAAGATGGACTTCTGTGGAGTTCTGCCAAGTTTTGTGCCAAAGGAACATGTGGGCCGTAAACAAACGGATTCCCTGAACCGGAAGATGTTTTATTAGGATGCAAATGAAGTGTGAGACATCCACTGTAATGGACACTGTAAAGACTTTGTGGACCAGATTACAGCACTGTTACCATATTGCTGCTGGTTTTCTGAAACACAGTGATTTTAATTTGTTTGGAGGAAAATGGGTGTGAAGGGATGAAGTAAAATAGAGGGTAAAATAAAAGGTACTTGATCTGCCCATGAGCATCGCAAAGATTCATGCTGTCTGTGAGTAATAAGGGCTCCACTTCCTGTTCACACACTGAATCTGAATTAAAGGATTCTGATTTACACTGATCTAACTTTTCACGTACTAGTAAGACATTCAGGTAATATCTCAGTAGAAGAGCCACAATTAGGGCAGAACCATAAAATATTAACAATTATTAAACGTTTTGCCTAAACATTCATAAATGCTTCTGTGATACCAGCGTTCATTCACTGCACAGTTTCAGACAGTAGAGTAAACCAGACGGAAGCATTTGTGAATGTTTGTGCAACCTGCATGATTTTTTCTTTATTTTATTTGTTGTATGAATGTTGCCAAGTTAAATACTCTGTAAAACCCATTAAATCATGATGAATATACGTGGAGAGAACGACACACTGCGATGTCAGTGCGATTGTGTGATTTGTGATCGACTAACTCAGTACAATGTTCTTGTTTGTTTTACTGTATATTTCGTATTGATTCTGAAATTAACTTGCGTATGATTTTTATGGACACTCATTGCGTAAAAATCAGTACTTGAGAAAACTGTAAATGAAAACAAGATTGTTGTAATTATGACAAATACAAAATCTTGTCTATTGTACATACTGTGTTTTTAACAGAAAGTGTAGCTATAACAAATTTACAGCTTTGAATGTTTGAAGAGCAATTTAAGAAGATAAATGTCAAATATTTATGTTTTTCGTGAGCGTAGAGAAAATGAGTTTGAGTCGCTCCTAACACATTTACATTCTAATGACTGTCTAATAAACATTTCCAACAACCAGTTTCATTCAACAGTGCATTGCAATTTTCTCTAAGGTTAACACATGCTTATATTAAACCAATTTTCTTCCATTTTGTGCTGTAATACGCTGGTTAATGGGCTGAATATGTAACTCCAGTTCACTGAAGTGAGAAGCTATATTTCAGGTGTCTGTGAATGTAAGTGCAGTAAATATATGTATATAAGTGTGTGTTCTTCAGAGGTTAAGCCTGGTGACGGCCCAATAGACCTGTAATAAGGATCATAATTCTAGAAAAGTAGAAACCTTATTGTTATTCCTTCAGGTTGCAGCGAGATTCATGCATTATTTATGAGTTTGTCTCTCTTCAGACCTGTATTTGCACACATAATACCGTCTTGCTGTGTTCGAATGTCTAAGACTCACTGTCATGGCAAGTTTGTTCCAAGCAGTTCTGGTTTTCTCCAAGAAAATTCATGATTTACTTAAAAGATAATGGCATGATTGTAACCACGGCTGCAATTGGAGCGTCTTAAACGGATGAGGAACATCTCAACACATCAGAAGGGCTTGGAGCGCTGCAAATATTCCAAACCTGTGCTGTCTGGGCCTTTAAAGTTTCCTTTATAAATTTTGTGAACTGTTGGCCGGGTACCACGGTGCCTCATTTAGATGCTAAGCACCCAGAGAAGTGTAAATTTATGGGCACAGTAAAAGCCGGGAAGGAAAGATGCAGGTCTTAATGTTGCCTTATGCAGGTTGTGCTCTGCATTAACACACAGTCTCAAGGTTCTTAAGAACTCAAGGTGTTTTTCTGACTTGGCAAACCTGGAAGAAGCACCGAGGGCTCCACCGGGAGAGACTTTCATCAGCAAAGAGAGAATTTCAAACAGCTTATGGATAATAGATTTTCTGTTTCATTCCCTTGATTTCCTCTATCAGCGCTGTTATGCTTCAGCTTATTGGGATTTGACTATCAGCTTCAACCCTTATCTTCTCTTCTCTCGTTTTTGGTTGATTTTTTTCCCCAGCATTATTATCTTGAAAAGAGAGATATCCTGTATATCGCTGGGGGATTTCTGAGCTTCAAACACAGGACTGATGTATTCAAGCATATCTCCCAACAGCTCCTCTGTGGGAGAATGTTTGATTTCAAACGTGTTAGATGTTTGAGCTGCTCCTCACACCTGATGTGAAGGTTTCTCCACTGAAGTCTAATGATGGATTGCTAAAGGTCTCCTCAGTGTGTTGTTGAACATCTTGCTTGTCCAGAATGTACCAACTTTATAAAAAATGTATTTAAAACAGAATGTAGTTTGAATCCAAATTACAGTAAGTTCCTGGTGTATAAGAAACTCATGAAAGCTGTAAACCTGCAGGACCTTCTTAGCTGCCTAGCTAGTCTATTTTTTAGATGCACACTAAAGAGGGTGTTTATAAAACATGAGCAACATAACACCGCTTAGTTTTGAGCAAAAGGCATATATGCTTGGTGAGAAAAACAAGGTTATAAACAACTTGTACCTAAAAAATGATTAGTAAAATGTTCTGTGTAACGTTAATGGTTCAGTTGTGTATATATGCAGCAGACAGCAAGACAAAACTGGAACAGGAACAGATATCGGCTTTGTGTCCGTCAGCTTTAATGTAAACACAGCGGTCGTGTTCTGATAGTCTGAGCAGCACCAGAGAGACAGGAGGACAGGAATCTGCTGAGCAGGCCTGTGTTTGGTGGGCCGAGACTCACTCAGGGGTAAATTAGAAAACCTTCCTCCATTTCTTTCTTTTTGATTGTTTTCCCCAGATGAGAGTTATCTTTGTAAAATGCCATTTGCATCGGTTAGTGTGACATTTTGTGATTAGCTCAGGGCTGATGGAGTCTTTTTAGTTGAAGTTCAGCTCTTCGTCATGGACTGGTGTTTCTGCCCGGTTAACCGCTGATCTTTCATGCTTGTTTTACTGCTGCTGGTGGGTGGTTGTGGGTAGAGAACGATAAAGGTTTGCGGTAAGACATGAGTTCGCCTTGGGCTGCATGCAGGCGCTCGACGGTGACCCCGACACCGCTGCACGTCCTCCGTGTTCATACTGCCGTATGATTGTTGTTTCAACCTCCCTGCTGTTACACGCTCTCCTGTCAGCTCCCCTTTCTGCTGTACTTTAGGTTTATAAATGTACCAGAGGTGTTTGCTCTTTTCATACTTTCTGTTCTTATCCGTGTCTTCTGCAGATAAATCGTTACTTTCTGCTGACAGGCAGTTAGGAGGCGATCTGTACGTGTGGCTCTTCCTGGTTCTGTCATGTTAACTCTGTGTAGTTTAAAACAACATATTACTAACTAAAATAAATGATATGGGGTGTGTGTGAGTTTACTGTACGCATGAATAGTTATATTCCAACTGTCTTATATTTCACTTGATTGCATTGTGTGGAACACCCACCAATACATTATCCGCACCTTGTTGAATAATAATTGAGAATTGGTCTGAAAATAAAATATCCCATCAGTGAGATGAACAGAAACCCTGTTATTGTGTGTAACACCAGACTCAGGTGTGACTACAGGTGTTTGTGCACCTGTGAGACTCACCTGAACACCTGAATTCACCTGCTGTTGTGTGTGTAACTTTATCATGTGAGGTTTTATTCAGACAGCGTGTTTGCATCAGTTCTTCGGTGAATTAAAGGACACTGTGCATGAGCCGATGTCTTCTGTTTTTCACAGGTTTACTGTAGAGACACTGAAACAGAGGGATGAATAATGACAGAGCTGTGACCCAGTCTGCAGAATAAAACACATCGGCCCGGATCAATATCTTCTCACTGACGGATCGATACTGTATTAGGACGATATACTCATAATAAATATCAGCAACAGATCAGATGTTAACAGGCTGTTATTATCCAGATTATCCAGCTGCTATACTGTATAACTTTATATATATATATATATCCTGATATTGTCTGTCTGGACCATTTTAATATTTTAAAATACAAAATGAATAAAACAAACCTGCAGTATAAAGTTAGTTGTTATATAAAGCTGTCCTACATTGCATTCATCTGTGATACTGTTCATTATCATATTAAATGTAGATAAATGCAGTATATATATATATATATATATATATGAAGGTTATGATATAAAGGTTCACGTTAACTAGTTAAAACTAAATCTTCAGGTAGCAGGTGAGGGAAACGATATAAATGAGGATTTTAGGTAATAAAACACAGGTGCGTCTCCAAACGCGATGATGACGTAATAACACTTCCGGTACAGCAGGTGGCGGTAACAGCTTCCGCTATAAATGCTGAAACGTTTCTTTAATATTGTCCCGCTAACCGCAAACAAACGTCCACCTGTCAGCGTTTGTTCCCTCTTTACTGCTTATAAAGTTTATATGTTTGTGTTTGCGGATCGCCATCAAACAGGTACGATGTTAATCTGACATGTGCTTATTAATGCACGTATATTAATGCTGTGTAGTCAAATGATGCTGTTGTTATGGTTA
>JBAJNP010010412.1:4789-16464 GCA_036877545.1 Yasuhikotakia modesta
CTCTCTCTCTCTCTCTCTCTCTCTCTCTCTCTCTCTCTCTCTCTCTCTCTCTCTCTCTCTCTCTCTCTCTCTCTCTCTCTCTCTCTCTCTCTCTCTCTGTTATATTATAATAGCAGCTGTTCAGTCTGTTTGGACTTTAGAGTCATTCTAGGGCAGCGGCTCACAACTGTAGGTTGTAAGAACGTTTCCCAACCATTTCTATTAAGCAACAAAAACACTATTTTGAAAGTTCAAGGATCATTTGAAACATCCTGTTTTGGATGTTTAGATGTTTTATCAACATTGTTGTTTGGTTTTAAGAACCTTATACAATCTTTCTTCTGTAACATTTTTAAAACGTTCCACCAACAACTTAAGAAATTCTTTTGAAAATGGTTGAAAAAGGTTTTACTAGCATTACCGCATAAATATTTTGGATAACTTAAAGAGCTTTTAGGAAACATTTGCCAACGTTGTGGCAATGTTCTCTGTTAGCCAGGTAGCCATTTAATTGGTAATGCAAATGAATGCAAATATTAAAATGGGTCTTTGTGCCCATGATACGACATTGCAGTGCTGGTTTATGTCCACCGGGGGTTAATAATGTGAATTTCATTGATTTTTGGCTGTGAGACGAGTGTTCACAGATTTTCTGTCTGTGGCTGAATTGTTGTGCTTGTTAATGCATTGCAGTCAGACTGTGGGACTGTGTCGGCAGGTATAGGTCATTACTAATGGGATGCTAATGAGACCCTGCTAATCAATTTGTGCTTAATCAGTCAATCAATGTTTGCCACACACAGACCCTCAGCGGCGGCCGTGCCGTGAGAAACTCACACTTTTTCCCTGGTTTTCGCTCATTTTGTTGCTTTTCATTGTGTTCTTGCTTGAAACTGATTTTTCATATAATCCAAATGTAATTTTACAAAGATAAAGAAGCATGAATAGACAGAGAAGTATTGCAATCATTAAGAACTAAGACAGCTTTCACTCATGTGTTCCTGAAAGACGTCATATTGCATTGACAGCACATTATATCAGTTAAACTACAAACTAAACTAAAACTTAACTCTCTGAAATAATGTTACACAGTGTTTAACTTCAAACCGCAGGGTCAAAATCTCTCAAATGACTGTCTTTTACATAATGTATTGTCAAGTCAGTTATGTGTTACACTTACACTGTCATATAGAACATTTGACTAAATCCATGACTAACGCTGGCAGTGTTCAGTGGCTGGACTCTGAGCGTGTTCAACTTTAGCGCACGAGAAACTTCTCACCATCTGCGACACGCTGTTCAAAATTCTGTCTGGATAAGTGCTAAAGTTTTACAGCATTTGAAACCGGGAAGGTCGTGTTATCAGATCCAATGGCCGGTGATTCAACATGCCAACAGGGTGAACTCCAAATAACAGACCGAAGCGTGAATCTCATTCTCCCAGATCAGATCTGCGACACACCAGCGCAGAGAGACTTTCAGTGCCAAAGACTCATGTGAAAAGATTCTTGCATCTCTGTTCATGTTTCTGAGATCTTACACAATGATTTATAATTTGAGCCTTGGCTCTGATTTCAGCTCAGGAAATATCAGCTTGAATATCTGTTGACTTCAACATAAATAATAAAAGTACAAAGTTACCTGCAATTTCATGTTTAAACAGAGATGGTGGTAAAGAAACAGAAGTTATGGACTGCAGCGTTAAAAACAGTGTATTTGTGTAAACGTGTGAAAAACACACGTTACTGCTGCACGATTTTGGATTTACAACTGAAAGGAAAACTCTGTCATCGTTTGCTGATGAGAAACACGTGTTTATATGCAGTTTGCAGGTATGTTTCTCAAACCTACTGAGCATAATGTAGACAAGACAAGCAGGAAACAGATGGATCGTGGATGTGGCCGGTGTCTGAACATGGTGGCGATGTACACACCTCCTACATAAGCCGGGACTGTTAGCGTGGAGATGTTCCAGAACATTCTTGGCATCAGGAGGATCTTGTCACCATCTGTCTCCCAGGACAACCTCCCAACATAGACCTTCTCCGTCTCCCGCCACCCCGGCGCTCATCGGCTCAGAGACGCGCGGACGCCTGTCACTGAAATTCACAGACACCTTAAGGCCCTTTTTCTTGGGTGAGCAAATGTGACCATAAGACAATTCTGTTTGGATCATCAGAACCACCTGTTAGGTCTCCAAAAACAGATGACGGCACGTTATTGTTAACATGAGACACGCACTTTGCCAGACTTGTGTGAATCAACATGAAAAATGACTCAGTCCAGACACAAAGGATAGCCGGTAGCAAGGCTATTAATGCACCAACAGAAGTGAATTCAGATTTAATGTAAATGCTTCAAGCCTTACAAAACCCAATTCATATATGTGTAAATATATATATTCTGTGGAAGACGCAGCACTATAAATGTTTGTCCAGCTAATGCAATAATAAGATGTTCTATTCACCTGTCAAACTATGTGTGCTTTAAAGCTAGCTTGCTATTGCTCGTCTTTTCAAAACTACCTTTAACTTCCTGGTTGAAAAAACATGTTTTTAGTCTGCATAATACTGCATTCATCATCAGAGGCTATTGAACAGTCTGACTGCATTAATATCATCTATTCATAGTAAACAGTGCCTTCATTTTTAAATTATACATACAATTTGCAATGGTAAATTTATAACAATGATTTACAATTTCTCAGGGAATATCAGTTTGGCTTCTTCTGATTTCAACACACAATGAAAATTATGTAACCTGCAGTTTTATGTTTCAAACAGAGATGGTGACAGAGAGGCAAAAGTTACTCATTAATGTGTGACATGGATAAATAATGTTCATAAACAGATGGTTGTATAATGAGTGGCTTTCTACGCTTTCTTACGTCACGTCTTTTACGTTTCCTGCTTAACTAGCAAATAAAGACAGAATCAGTTCCTATGATGAATGTGACCCTAAATGCGTTTTGTAGCTCCGGTGCAGGGACAGATTCGCGCAGGGCTCCTGGTAAGACATCCGTCATTAGCCGGGAATTCTGCGTCCATGAGGGAGCGGGTGGGAAGACGTGACGGGCCGCAGTTAATGAGACCCCCGGCCGGGAGGAGCGACCCCCGCCGCAGGGAACTTCAATTATAAAGCTCTGGACACAAACACACGAGCTGAAAACTGGCTGCTATACGGCCACATTTCCCTTAATAACTGCAGTTTTATTCTTTATTAGGTTCTTTGTTGTGGAAGCAAGACCGCATCTAAATTGATTGACTGTAAGCAGTATTTATAAATCAAACTTAGACATATTTCTACAAGGTGAACTTACATTTTAATGCCATTGAGTGATTTGCTAAAGTTTACAACATTTAATACCATAAATCAACAAATCCCGGCGTAAACATCTGATGACACCACAGGACCATGTTACAGTTTTTCTGTAAGAGGGATAAATAAACGAGCAATAATACCTTTCAGCCCCTGCTTGTCTCTGGCCTGTTTGATGGGAAAGACACACACAATGACTTAAGCAATGAATTAAAGCAGCTTATAAAACCTACTAATGTAACAAAACAGGCTTAAATGTCTCAGAGAACAGATGTCATGTTAACTGTGGAGTCAGATTTTTGGAGCGTCTAAACAAATATGTAACTATTAATTAAACAAAAATATAAAAGACCAGAAAAAAATATTAAAGGTAATGTGTAAGTCTGTATTGAAGGGTTTATAAATCACTAAAATCACACTATTAATGTTACCTGTATTTCCAGAGCCCTATTATTAACAGATTTTTAAAAGACAAAGATGAACACAAGGGATAAAAACAAGCAACAATCACACTGTTGTTTGAAAGGTCACATTTGTGTTCCGTTTGTTCACCTTCCATGCGGTATGAATGCTTAGAACAAATATTTGCATGTACAATTTGTCATGGGAAAAAGTGAAGCCAATAACAAAAGTGAACTTCCCAAGCAAACACACTGACTGAGAGATTCTGTCGTCACATGTAAATATTGCATGCTGGGAAATGAAAAGCAACCGTAATTTCGAGGTCACAGGCATTTAAGAATGCGCTGGCAGCTGCGTACTTTGGATTGCAATATATTTTTCATGAAGCGCACGTACATTTTGTATTTTGGTGCGCTGGTTTGTGAGCGCCACGCATTTAAAAGCAAGAACGTTTCTGCTTACATTTGCACAACTTGACACAAAAAATGTTAACAAAAATGCTAACGTAACCTGCAGGAACGAACCTGACAGACGCACTGTAAACATTTATTATAAAACTATGAGACAAACTGGAAAACAAAAGCAAATGTTTATGTATAGGTCAAAAAACACATCGTTTATGAACAGAAAAAACACAAGATTAATGAGTTCTGACACAATTATAAATGTTTACATTCTGAATCATTTTGAGCAAGTAAAAAATGTTACTTCTAGCTTGGGAACAACATTTATCTACAAAGACAGCGAGGCTGTTATTCTCTAAATAGCAGCCCGTCTTCTCAACAAATACAAAACTGTCCACAACACAAATATCTTCTCATGGCACCAGAGACGGAAAGTCCGGTTTTCCGAATTCTGTGTGATCCGGGGTCAGTGTCATTGTCTGCAGGTGTCGTGGAAAGCTTCCAGAGTTCGGAAGTCCCTCCAGGTTGGAGGAAGTCCCTCCTGCAGGTATTTGCCACAGCGCTGACAGGGAGTCTGAAAGAGTTTGATGTAGCTCCTCAACCAGGTCTGCAGAAAAGCAGAACAACACACATATAAGTGGGCATGATTTAGCTTAGCATGGAATTTAGCTTGTCGCAATGCATTCTGGGATTTCACTCTTGCGTTGCATTATATAGGGCATTGCTTCTCAACCAGGGGTCTCAACATGACTTAAAACAATTTAAGACAGAAACAAGCTAAACATTTGTAACGGTTTGTATATTTTTAAAACGAACAGGGTGGCACTGAGCGGTGGTGGGGCGTCTGCTCTCACGGCATTGACATCAGAGGTACGAGCAGCGGGGGGCTTGGGGGTCTCACAGCAGTCGGAACAAGACATTGATTAACAGCAGGAGCGGTACGGCTGCTCTCCCCTCGAACCCGACTCCGGCAGCCGGCACAGCACAGCTGGGTTCTCCTGCATCTGTCAGGACAAATTGACTTTCCTAATACATCTACTGGCCCAGGCCTGTCTCCACTGATCACTGCATTACTCACACTCCAGTTAGCTGCACACTCACATTTACATGCATGCATTTGATTAGTATGTGTGTTTCTTGGGCATCGAACCCACAACCTTTGTGTTGCTAACACAACACTTTATCATAACTGCAGGAAATGACTGCCTGTCTGTGTCTGAATACAAGCACACTTGCCTTGTTGCCTAGCAGGCTAGACAGTTAATGATCCAACAGGAAGTGTTTTACGATGGCACCTTTTAAGGAAACTCGTTTTAAGAATGTTTCTATTCCACCAGAACACCACATCTACTGATATACAATTACAGGAGCTGTGGTTAACATTTAATGTCCCTGTAGCCCAACTGGTGAGGACTGTGCTAGCAGCACAACGGTTGTGGGTTCAATCCCAAGGAAACACACACACAGACCATATGTAGCGTGTAATATGAACGTACTATAAATCGCTTTGGAGAGAATTGTCTGCTAAATGCGTAAAAGTAAATTATATAAAACTGTATCTTGATAAAGATATAAATAACAACAATTAGGCAACAATTTTGCAACTAAGCAATTCTTGGTTTTACCAGATCGAACAAATTAAACCCTAAAAAAATCCTAAGCAAGCAAAAAAGAGTTTAAGGTGACGCACAGGAGAGACTGTGAGGTTTCATGGCTCTGGGCTCAGAGCGAGACGCATCAGGGATGTTACAGCCACGATCAGAATAGCTCTGCATTGATCTTATGAAGAAGTCATCAATCTCTCTCCTCCTTCAGCTCAGCTCAGACTATTTACAGACACAAGGCTTGACACAAATACACACGCCACTGTTTACCTGGTAAATGATTAAAGTCATTCATTTAAACATTCAGTTAAAGAAAATAAAAACAATAGCATTATTTAATCTGAGGTGTTGTCCTGAGATGAATACTGTGACCAGAACTAAGTTCAGTTCTGTACTGAAATACGCGAGGTGGAACCAGTTCATCATGTAAACAACAGACACTTCTTCTGCTCTGTGTTTAAGCTGAGATGTTCTCACCATGAAGGAACGAACTACGACATCAGGCATCTGCGGCAGCTGGTAGTGCAGGAGAGCCGTGGTCGCGTGATCCGTGACCTGAGGAAACAACAGAACTCACTCACAAACTGGTATTTAAAGCCATGGACAATGTTTACTATGCTTATGTAACAAACCACTTAAGGAAACAGGATATGACATCATAACTATAAGCACAATCATTGCTAATGGCTAGTCAGTGTTGTTTAGCTAAAATTTAAGTCCGCTTGAGAAGAAAATAGGGTATATTATGCATAACTTCATATTATTTTCATTCAATGGTGATTATGATTAGATTTACTGTACATTAGTGTAAAACAATCAATTTCTACAGTGCACTTAACTGTACATTACTGAAAAACAATACATTTTTACAGTGCACTTAACTCACAAATAATTCATCTAAAAACAGGCTGCAAACTGTTAATGGAAAATACGACTTCTTATGCATTTCTTTTGATTTTAGGCTGAAATATGAGCCGGACGTGTCCTTGGCGGTTAAGATTTCACAAGAATACATCATAATTAAACAATCATCCCACACTCAGATTAACTCCAAAGTCCAATTTTGGGGAAGAACACCGTAACCTTATTATCCTACCTGCCCGTCAAACTATGTGTGTGTTCATGTGTTCAGTCGTGGCTTTAGAGATCTTACGCTTTCAAAACTAGCTTATTATTGCTAGCCTCTCTAAAACTGCCTAGCCTGTCTCTTTATAACGTTACATAATTAGAAGTGACTTACAAGTGACTTAAACAGTTAGTACAAAATAAACTGACTATTTTACCAACATCACAGTAACAGGGAAGGTTTGGGGACGAGCGAGTGATTAATTAAGCGAGTGAGAACACTGGAGGACAGAAGCGACATCAGGGAGGACAGGATGAGAGGAGGCCTGTCCCTCCAGTCTGAGGCAGCCGGGCTGGAGTTACGCTCAGAGCTGCAGGAATAAAGAGATAAACAGGTTGGCTCTTTGATCAGTTGGCACAGATGCGAGGGGCTCGGTTACAATGCGAACAGAATCTCGCTACCCTCTCTTTAAGTTGCAGGCAGTTTGTCATGTGCGCTCTCTCTCCTTTAAAAAGCAAGTTTCTCTTTCTCTCGCTCTCCCTTTGAAAGGCACATCAACATTACCCAGAATGCCTCTGAGACTCGCTGCTCTTTAATTCCAGTCTAATGAGATTCCGGGGGGGCAAAAGCAGTGAGCCCAGATGTTTGGGGGGCTGTCAAATGTAGAGGCTCGGAGAGAAATGACATCAAAAACGCACGGACAACCTACGTCTCGTGAAAAAAAGCAGCGACTTCACATGCGTGACACGCAATTTAAATGCGTTTATTAATTTATTGCACCGCTAGACTTCAATCTAAAAAACAACTGAGGGATCGTCTCATTAGCATGCTTACATTTTCTGACACATTTCACGCTTAAAGATACAGACACGTTTAAATAAGCTGAACGTAAACCGTGTTGTATAAGGAGCCAAACACACTAAACATCCTATTATACAGACAAAAAGAAATGTCACAGTCGCATTTACGTCAATCAAACTAAATACTATGTCACTAACTTCAGTCTTATTGCATTACAACAATTTTAGTGAAACTTATTGACACACAATCTCTACTGAACTCACCCAATCACACATTTAACTGTGACACAATTCCAACTAACTGAGTTATTCAATGTCCAATTCATTAGTTTGCAAATATTTAATTCAATGACACACTATATAATATATAAACATATTTTTACTGAAACATTTGTGTATATTTATTTAAATACACATCAAATGCATGTCTAAATTAAGTATGCTTGAAGAAAATCCAAGTAATAATGGTTTGGTTTGACTACAAGCATAAATGATGCCATTAGAAAGTCAAGACATTGCTTCAGTTTATAAACTCTAAATGTGTTACTGGGTCAAAGCAAGTTAAAGTGACCCTGCAGTGATCCACAATAATATTTAACAACCCGAGTTCTGTTCATGTCATCTGTGGCCGGTTTACTCACCTTCTGAAATACTTGATAGTTGGATTTTGACCAGATATCCAGCTACAAAAACGAGAGACAGAAAAGTAAATTTCACATGTCAGTACACATTTGTTTTCCCTGCCCACATATTAACTAACAATAACATCCTGTTCAGACAGGTGATTTCACTTACTGACGCACACCTGGGTTTTCTAACAACATAAATACAGGATGCAACTTTCAGACAGTTCAGAGGTCAGTTATGACCGATCACATGTACAGAATCAGACCTATTGTGTTACTGGAGAAATGCTATTAATCAGTTCATTGATGGAAGGTCATCAGATGAGTTTTCAAAGACGCAACAAATCAAAATGCTCTCTGATTCTAATATCAAACAGTCCCGGTGTCAGCATTTATCAAAAAAATCAGTCTCCAATCTCCCCTCTGTCCTCAAACCCACCTCTGTACACTGCTGCCCTTTGAAGTGGAAAGAATGTTGGATCGCAAATTACCCAAGAGATGTGGGAGAGAGTCTTTGAAGAGCAACTTTGATAGCATTGCTTCTCTCTCTCTTTCTCTCTCTCTGTCTCTCTGTCTCTCTGTGTGCTCGGAGGCTCAGGCAGGCTCTGTTAGGCCTTACATATGGTTATGATAAGCCCTGTAGTATAATTCAGAAAGATCTTTATAGACAAAGCCTGTCAATATTCTGCCCTGAATCTATACCTCACTCTGTCTCAATATGACCTGTAAGGTTGATTCAAGGGCACAAACTTACAGGCAGATATTCTGTGTTGTGTTACAAACATAGAAATTTAACTTTTTATAATACACATTATTATATATATGTGTGTGTGTGTGTGTGTATATATATATATATATACACATATACACACTTTCTACTTTTTATTTGTTTGTGTTACATTTGAATTAATTTGTAACACAACCCTAGTTCACACCATGAAAAAACATTTAAATACTTCTACAGCATTTATTAACCTTAGTTACTGTTCATTTTAACATTTACTGATACATTTCTAAAATCAAATGTTGTGTCTGTTATTTGCATTAAATGAACAATAAATGCTGTAAACATATATTGTTAATGTTAGTTCATGTTATCAAATACATTATCTTATGTTAATGAATGGAACAGTGTTGTGTTAGTGTTACCAATTCATTCTGCTTTACCCAAAGGCAACCCTACATCTATAATGAACTGAAGCCAAGCAGAGCACACAGAACTGCATCCCATAATGCTTTGCACTCAAACACGAATGAATCAAAAACTTAAACGGTAAAATAACAAATAAACAAACAATAAAAAATACATTCAGCTAGCGCAGGCGCTAGTATTGATTTCAAACGTCTTTCTACATTTAGCAATTGTCCATGTTAAACCGCCATAATGTGAGAGTGTAGCAGCGATACCCTGGTGTTAGCGTAACAGCTACTGTCAGTTCCAGCTTTCTTGTGATCCGGCGAAGGTTAATTTGCAATTGCTCACCACACGCAATAGAGCGCAGAGGCCCGGCGGCGTGCGGCACAAAACATCAGCCCGGCATGCGCCTCAGAACGTTCACATTTGCTGCCATAATTATCCGTGATCAAGCATCTCAGCAGCTTTGATGGCCACCTCATATTAGCGTCACCAAACAGCGTTCAAACGTTGCGGCTTTCTGAGACGTACAGAACGCGAGGTCTGAGCTCAACCTGTGAGGAAAGAGGGGCTCTCGTACGTACATGCTTTTCATGATCAAGAGAGCCGAACACATCGTGTGAATTATTAAAAGGCTGCGTGGGACTTCTATCAATAATTCGACATCCAGGGATTACACGTCCTTCCTAAGCCAGGAGGACTAACACTCACATTTAAGGTTAACCGTTAATGAAACGGACAAGGACTGGTCTGAAACCAGCCTGTGTGTGCTGCAGTGAAATGTTGTGCAGTGAAAATGAAGTGCAGTGAAATGTTCACTCATGTTTACCTTCCCATCTTCTGTGTACACGTTCTCATGGAAACCCTTAACAATCGTGCGGTCAATGAAGAGACTTCTCATCACCACAATGGCTTTCAAAACCTTCCCCAGTGTGACCTGCAGGGGAGAGAGAGAGGGGTCAGGATACAAAGATGAAGTGATATTTGGATGCTTTCAACTATGTGCACATTTTTGTTCTTGTAGACCTTTAGGAAAAAACACTTAAAACCTTCACAGTCCCACTAAACCAACATATTAGTCATTTAAAATTAATTTACAACCCAGAAACTGTAAAAAAATACAGGTTTGGGGAATGTTTTATAACCATTAAAACAAACAAAGCAACTGTAGCTTTAACACAAGACTTTTTCCTCAGCTTCCAGCCTGAAGCATCTCCTGTCAGGAAGGTTTTGTTTCAGTCTTTAGGCTTAAAGTGGCTTTAATATACGGCAAAGGAGAAAATCCCTGTACAACCTCCTTAAATCCTCACACTCACATACCTGGGAAGAGGAGAGAGAGAGAAACACAGACAGGAAAAGGTGTGAGATCTAAACCCGCCCTTCATTTTATTTATCAAAGCTGTTTAAACATCATCACAGTCCCACCAACAACACAGCCATGAGTTCTTCCTGCGCTCCGCTTCCTGAATAATTGATGCGTCGGCACAGCGAGAGGCAGACACCACAGACACACAGGTTTAGCCTGTGCCAGGCCTCAATAGAGACGCAGGGGCGATGGCTCTTTCTGTGGCGCTCTGAGGTGTTGGGAAGGCAGCGGGTTCGACCCCAACTCTCGCTGAGAGAGGGGAACAAACTCGGGTCTGAAAAACTAGAGGACAATGCTGACCAGCGTGATAAAGTTCAGCCCAAATAACACCTGAATGATAAAGTCGGACAAAGGAAAAAAATCACTCTGGAAAAAGAAATGAAATATCGGGGTTGAGTGCGAAGGTTCCCCAGTCACACGTTCTTGTAAATGCCAAACCAATAATGAAATCTAAAAGGGGTTGAAATTGTTATAAGGTTTTTTAGATTGGCAGACTTCGCTTTTGTTAAAGGAGCAACGCAACAAAGAGGAAGAAAAAAAACGTTACAAAGAAACTTCAGAAGCATTAGACTGATGGATTGACTTGCAGGCAATAAAGAAAAACAAAATCAAGTCCAGTAACAGAATCTAGTGAATCTTCATGCATATATGAATAAATACATGAAGGGGAATTGTTTTGTTTTTTGGGTGAAACAGCGGATTGTAAACAAACATGTCAAACGTGCTAAAGGGGACGTCAGCCGTAGCCCAAAAAGTGTTTTATGACACAGATTTAGTTTCTCACTGAGACAAACTTTATCAGTGAGTGTCACAGATGCTACTGGATGCTAATCTGCCTAAAAAATAAGTTTGAAACAACTGGATTTAACAAAACACAGCAGTTGCACCTGATTTAGATATTAGATCAACACAAAGATGCAACAATAATATTAATTATTTAAACAAACTTCCTCCACCATTCAATGTACAATGTTA
>JBAJNP010010413.1:0-16463 GCA_036877545.1 Yasuhikotakia modesta
AGAGAGAGAGAGAGAGAGAGGGAGAGAGAGGGAGAGAGGGAGAGAGGTTGCTTGGTCAGCGAGTGGGAAATCAAAGGGTTTGAGTTCACAAACTGCCTGCGCTTCCAGTGTTTCAGAACTGATTTAGAACAGATTTAAGTGAATAAGCTAGTGGTTCAAATATAAACCTGTTCAAATATGACATTAATATATTAAGACACATAATATTTAGTTTGTTAATAAACATAATATAGTTTATTAATAGTAGCGTCAGTGAGGCAGCAGAACAAACCTAAAGTCATACGAGACACTGGTGGTAGCAGAACCTGATGTACTGGCAGCATCAGTAGAGTCCTGATCCAAACTCAACGTCTGTCCAGAACTGGTGCTGAGAGAGAGAGAGAGAGAGAGAGAGAGAGAGAGAACTGTAAAACAGTGCTTAGTTTTAACCCTCAGGGATTTATTTCACAAATAAACACTGTTTAGAGGGCAGAGCAAGTAGTTACAGTATGTTAAAATATTACAAAGACCAGTTTTAGGTTCTGATTAACATACACCAGCGTTAATAAACCTCTGCACAAGAAGACACTGAAAGATGATAATGTAACTTTGCTTTCATGGACACACACAATCCCTGTATCTTACTAAATACCTTTGTTTCTAACACACTCCACAGCCACAGGCCAAACATGACTGAACAACACGCACTCAGCCCGTCACTCTTAACACTTCTGTGGGACTGAGACTGTGGTGAAACTTATCATTTCTGCCATTCACAGCACAGCAGTTATTAACCACAGTTCACAGCTTTGTGACGAAACCCAACGTGCCCTTTTGATTCCCGCCAAAAGCGTCTCTTTGTGCACTTTAACAATCCCTCTCAGACACCCGCTCGCGCCTCTCAAAGCTTCAACTGCCCAACAGCGTTTGCGGTTTCTCTCATTATTCAGGCCTGTTTCAGAGACGATAACCTTTACAGAAAAGTATTATTAAATCACGTCACCCGCTGCGTTGATAAAATATATTTCCACGGGGCGAGGCTGATGCGAAGCGGGAAGAGACCTTTCTAATTCTTCAAAGGGAAATTGATGCAAATGAGCTTTATTGTTAGAAAGCCAATAAATAGATGTTTTAAGCGCTGGATTGAAAAGGTAATGAGGAGAGGTTAAACGCTCCGTCTGTTGTCGTGAAAGCGGCTGATGAATTGAGAGCGAGTTTGACTGAGGCCCCGTCACGGTCATTATGAACATCAGCGATTAATTCCTGCCGGTTTTAGCGCAGGTGAGATGATTGTATCAGCAAATGAAAGGGCAGCCATATCAAATGAGCCATCAGAGCTAAAGCGCAGAGACGGCTGTATTACACAGCTAATGGTTACAGTGTGCCTCAGGTCCTAATGGATTATTGAGTCATTTCAGAGGACAAGTGAGAATAATGTACTGGTTCCAAAATGTGACTCAGTTATGCCTTAATTCAGCTTAATTCAGAGATAAGGTTTAAGGTTTAATTGTACAAAACATCAATGAATCGTCTGAAATTGCCCTATTTAAATGATTTACTTTTGTAATTTTTACAGTGACGCAACATCACAACCATGAACATGTTAAAGTTAGTTGCTATAATAAAGCTGCAATCTGGAACCTCTAGCGCCACCTCTGTTTGAAACATGTCACTGCAAGATCTGGAAAATCAGACCTGACAGCTCAAGTTATTATAAATTATTATAAACTTCAGTTGTGAATCAGGGTAAGATGAGAGTTTTAACATGCAGCCAGTAAAAGAATTTCACCTCTTTAGACTCTGCAGTTCATCCAGAGTGAAGTCAAAGATATTTGCCATGTGATGATTGGAGCTCCAGGAGGAAGTGATGTCACTCTGCATGGAGAGAATAAAAACACAATGTTACGAACATTCAGATGATGACAATGATCACAGCCGTGGTTCTTGTTTCGCTCCCTCCAAGTCACAGTATTATTAGCTACACTGTCAAGGGTGAGCCCTTAATGTCAAACACGTCAGAGAGCAAAACCCTCACAGGGATGTGTCACTTAAATGCTTCAGAGAGAAATGTGATCCTTTCAGAAGATGCACACAGACAGAACGAGAGTGAATGGGAGGGAAAAAAGTAAAAAGAGGAACAGAGAAAAAAGCGTGAGAGATAGATAGTCAAGAGAAAAGTGAGGTCTGTGCAGTTGTTAGAGGAACAGAAAAGATGAAGACTAACAGTAATCCTCAAATGTGCTGATACACACACAACAGAGCACTATACTGGAATACTAAATACTGTACTTTACTGTACTCCAGCATCACACCTGCACTGCAATGAAGACTCAACTGGCTTTTAAAATAAAACGTTAGTAAGTCATATTTACACCAGAGACTTAAGAGAAACTACAAACCTTATAAAACTTTCATTTCTTGAAGTTCAAAGGCTCAAAAATGTCTTTAACAGAGAGACTTAGCAAGCGTAACTTCAGAACACACAGTTTAATAGCAAAGAAAAGGTCAGAATAAACGGCTGAGGTTTCTATGAAAGTAAAATTCCGGCATTCCGGGTGTAAATCTTACATTAGGAATGGCATCTTCCAGGAGCCACTTGGATCTTTTCTTCCTCCGCTTCTCTGCAGGAACAGAGTTACTGCAACAGACATGCCAGCATCACTCATAACTGACCACAGACATGCCAGCATCACTCATAACTGACCACAGACCTGTACCAAGTGTCAATCAAGTCTCATCACTAAACCAAACCTTTGATAAATTAAAGACACTGGCACAAAAACAGGAGATACTCTGAGGGGACGTTGTGTACCTGTTTCTGCTGGCCCCTTTCTTGCAGCCCCTGTGGCTCTCGCTGTTTTGGGATTTCTCTGGGAAAAGCTTAGAGGGGGGGTTAGGAGGAACCCTTGTCCTTAATCGGAAAATGCATTTCCTCTTTTTGATTTCCTTCCCACAGAGAAACCTGCGATAAAACAATCAATCCGTTACCGAGACTGAAACTCAACAGCTTTTCCCTGTGCAGGAAAATTATACAAAAGGAGGAAGAAATTTGTCTTACTTGCTTTTGTAATTGTTAAGGGCATCAAGTACAAACTTGGCCCGTTCGGGTGGAGGGGTATTTGAGAGCTGAAGGGGTAAAAACAGATAAAAACAGAGTCTGAATGAAACAACATTGTTCACTTAAGAACAACCTTAAAAGTACCTTTTTTTGTACAAATGTCTCTCTATCCTGTATTTTTTAACATGGATGCTGTAAGAACTACAAACGCTGCATCAGCTACAGTATCCCAGGACCAGATCTTAAACCACAAACTTCTTGTTTTAAATGGTTATTGGATCATTTTTATCATTTAAAAAACTTTAAAGAAACGTTAGATATATGACCTTGCCCAGCTGGAATTGGACCCAGTTGCTGCCGATAAAAGCGAGAATCTCTTCCAGTTCAAAATATTTTTTCTTACTCTGGACTCCCAGGTTGTAGAGAGCGAGATGAACAACGTCCACCCTGAAAACAAGAACATGTTTGTGTCTGAAACAGTAAAGCAGCTCTGATGCGTCTGAAGATGCATTTTTACATTACAGAGCACCAGCAAACACCCGCAGTAAATGTTAAACAAATGTTAAAATGTTTCTGGTCACACTGCAAAGTCCTTTTTACACAGCTGCCTTTCTAAGAAGGATAAAGCTTAAATCTAAAGTGAGACCGGCTTCACACCTAAATATACAGTAATCCCCTGCTATCATCTCAAAGCCTCTCAACACAAACTCACTGCTTCAAACGGCTATTTCTCATCGGGACAAAACATGTCAAGCAATGTCCCGACAACTCCAATACTAAAAATAAATCTAATTAGCACAATAAACCCTCTTCACACACAGAAACGAGAGCTCTGGCCGGCATCACATTAACATGGATGTGGTACGATCATTCACAAGAGGAAGAGCTGTGATTTACCATCTGAGAGGCACTCGCTTGATATATTCCACTCCTTTATTGCACACCGCACAAATGAACAAGTAAAACCTGAGAGATAAAGGACAGAAAATGGAGAAGTGATTTAAATGCGTCCGCAGGAAGATTGTACTCAACAGCCATTATGATCTTTTAAAACTCTCCTAATGTCATCGTCCCTGTGTGACTGCGTTACGTTTGTGAAACTCATTCATCATAAACGTCCGGATGAAGCAAACAGCCTCACATTAATGTCACATTTATTGATCTTTCTGAAATACAATAAGTTACTGAGAGACGGTGTTATATTACAAATTAAATCAAGCCAAAGGCTTACCTATACAAACACATATGTATATATAATGTATACATACGAGGACATGCATACATATATATATATATATATATATACACACACACATAGTATACATGTATATAATATATACAGACACAGAGATCTGCTTCTACACACCTATCTCCAAACATCATGGACTCCTGGAGACATTGCGTACAGGCCTCATGAAACCACTGCTCACAGCGGAAACACTGCAACATCTTCAGATACCACCTGAGGAGAAAACCAGCTCACAGTTACAAACAGTTCCTGCTGGTTCTGCCTGAATCAGACACAAGAACCAACAGGCAGAACCTACAAAACAATACAACACTGGATTATGTGTGGAGTCAGTGATTCTGTAGTTTGTTTACATAATTTAATTCAGTGCGGGAAAATCTATAACTGATGGTTGGATGAGATAGAGATGAGATACGGAAACTGTGGGAGTTAGTTTTACGCTGTATGAAAAAAGGGACAATTATTCTGGGACACAGGACTCACTCTCCAGGTCCTCCACAGTAACAGTAACACTGCTGATGGTTGGTCCGGTGCAGGGAGTCCCAGTCCAGCTCCTCTGGGTTATACGACAGCACCTGCTTCATGGCCTGCAGCGCTTTGGCGACAGGCCCTTTCTTCAGAGCGCCCCCTTTCTGCCAGAACACAAAACACACCAAGACATTTCAGTCAGATGTGTCCATGGTTTGGACCGGTACTGACCCAAACTCTTTGAAAATTATCTTTGTAAATATGACATGACCAGGAAGGATTATTTAACAGAAAGAGAGAGATTGTAAAGTTCAGGGTGGCCCAACTTACCCTCACAGCTAATGCAAAAATGCACTTCCTGCAGAACCATGGAGACAAATCCACCGAGCTCTCCACCGGGGGCGAGTGGCACAGCTGATGATAGCCTGAACATGCAAGCAGAGCGTTCGGAAGCAACGAGGACAAATATTAGCACAGAAACAGATCGACTAAGACCCAATCAGACGTGTAAATATGAACAGCAGAACTTCAGTCCACACTAATCCTCAGAGATCAGAGAGACACTTCTGAGTCCCCAATGAGACGTTACTGTAGTGCTGTCTTACCCAAAACCCTCAGTTATCAAAGACACTCAGAATAGAGTTACGTTTGTCTGTACAAATCACTACCAGTTAGTTTAACAGGTTGTTCCAAACCTGTATGTCTGTATACTTTTACGTCTAATTTGAAGATATTGTCTTTGCACACAAACACACTGAACATTTTTAACCATTAAGCTACTAAGTTTTTACAAATGACTACTAGTTAAACTAGTTTTGGCTAGTTTTTAAAATCACTTCTACTTTACATCTAAAAAATAACAGTTGTGTAATCACTGAATCACCCACATGTTATATCACACCTCTGCAGTTTCAGGAGTAAATGTGCACAGCTCACTCATCAATCACTCGTGTGGTGTGAAAGAAAATATCCTCAGAGTAAACAGGTTTTTGTGTTTGACAGAATAAAGACAAGCGGTTTGGAAGCACATGAGGATGATTAAACAATGACTATCTTTATTTTGGGGCGAATCGCTCCTTTAATCACCTGCAAACACAAGATGAAGAGTTCAGCCCTCAGATGAACCTGACAGGAAGTCATAGCAGGATAACTGCTGAATTTATATAACCTGTGTGTTTGGTGGCGTGTTCTGACTGCTAAGTGACTCCCTCACAGTCCAATTTCCTGTGATATTTTGATCCCTAGAAATGTGACTTGTGGGTGTTTAAATGCAACTTTATGGCCAAATTATAAATCATTTTCATAAACTTACAGTTGTGAATCAGGGTAAGATAAAGAGATTGTGTTGAACGCTGTTCTGTCATGTTCTTGCTAACTGTTGTTTATCATTTCTAACAAAAGTTATGGATTACAGATTTAACATTCAATACTTTTGTTCAACTCTGAGCATGTAATATTGATGCTTGCCTTAGCTAACGCTAGTAATATGTTGCATTTTATGAGTAAATAATTCACCATCATAAATTATTTCTTTTCCAAGAGAAAAACAAGCTGTTTCACTGAGATATGTTGAGGCGTTTGTGTTTTATGAGCCGATACAGGCAGCATCCAGGTTTCTGACAAACACTCACCTATTCCACATTTCCCACAGATAAGAATTTCATTACTGGAAAGCAGGGAAATGTCGGCACACACTGAACACTTGGGGTCTTCCCCTGGGACCCCAGCTAGGTGAGAGAAAGAGAGGGAGAGAAATGTTACTGCAACAAAAAACAGCTGAACACACAAATATATGAGAATATTTACCATGCTGTATGTCTTTCCAAAGCACCCAGAACTTAGAGTTGTCCTCAAACGTCACAAAGCAGCTGTGCTTTGAGCTGCTCACCTGCAGGACAGAAACGACACGTGAATTATGCATCAGGGAAAAAGACTATAGATTAGATATTATTTTCAGGAACCTGCGATTCATTATTGTGCTCCGTACAACACAAAGTTTTCTATTGTGAACTTCTCTGCAAGAATTGTCAATGTTTATTCGGTTGTCATGCGTGACTGAGGGGAGAAAACCGCTGAACGATATTAATGAAAAAAGTGAAAACTTGCTAAGTCATGTAATAAGTAAATCTATTTAAATTATATTAAAATACATTTATACAGTAAAGATTACATAAAGAATGTGTAGATTGGTTTTAAGGTACTAATTGAATTGATGTAAACGTATAAAACTAATTAAGTTATTGCAGAACATAAAATGCACATTTGTGATTTTTTTAATGTGTTGCAGCCGCAGTGAAAGTAAGAAGGACTCACTCTCTGGATCTTGCCCAGGTAATACAGGCCGTCAGACCAGCGGCACAGCACATACTGGCCCACCGTCAGGTTACTTTCTGGGTCGCTGCAGGGTTTGTCTCTTCTGGGAAGCAGACGCTTGGGTTCCAGCACCTCCGACCCGACTGACAAGTAGCCGTCGCGACACGTTTCCAACATGCTGGCGGCGAACACACACACTTCCTGCTGACAAACAGATCAATGCAGAACCACAGAGATCATTAAACAATGCAGATTATCCCACTCATGTTAAATACTCAGTTGTTTATAAAACATCTACCATCTTTCATTTCCTTCAGATACAAACGCAGTAAATCTTTATAAAGATTACAGCCATCAGATATATTGACCGTGAACGTAACATATTCTTAAGATGCCCAAAGGATTTTATGAGCACAATTAATCCGTAAGTGGAGGTTCTGAGCACCATTAACCACCACACATGGACCATCTAACAGCGCTTCAGCTTAAAATGTGAGGCAGTTTGAGGAAAACTTAAAGTTTAAACATAAAGGCAATTTTAGGGTCTAGCTAGCAACCCTCCAAAGTCACCCCCAAGCCACGCCTCCAAAACCACACCCCCAAAAGCCACACCCCCTCCAATAGTGTGCTGACCTCCTAAAATACAGAGTTTGACAGGCCAGGCCGTCCATCATTGCATTCAGTCCACATGCAACCATTAAACAAACGTGTCATGGATTTTCAACCAGCACAACACAAATGAAACCTGCCCTGTCCTGCGGGATCACGGTTATGGGAGAGACGTGGCTGGTCTCGTGTTAAACCAGGAGCTGTCAGGAACATCCCGACAGGCCCACGGAACCCCTGCAGCGGTTCGGCCCGATGAGTTAAAACGGGTTTGACTCCGGGCAGGATGTGAACGTACTGAACCGATCCAGTTTAACTCCCATCTGCTGCCATGCGCGAAAACTTCTACATGTGTTCAAATCAAGCGCAACCACTGAAGAAACGAAGTCACACGTTTAAAACGTGCATAACTTGTGAATGAACGACGTTATAAATACGCGTCGTGCGTTGGTTTGAACGCACGCACGCCTTTAAAACTTCACGCAGCCGTTCACATCCGCGCACGCTTGAAACGTCCATCGTCTCCGTTATTTAAGCCCATTAAACGCGGAGACTGACATCTGCACGGACCACCATCACCGTCTCACCCCCAAACTTCTCCGTGACCCAGAAGTTCACGGTAACCGGTACTTATATAAAGACGCACCGATGCACGTTTGCGTTACTGCGTCTATAACGTTCAGTGATGAACGACTGCGTTAAATTACCGCTTTGATTTCTCTCCAACCCCGCGGATTAAACGCGACAAAGGTGCTGAAATGCCTCCTCCGCGCGCCCGACACCCATTCGCGATCTTTCCAGAAGTTTCTGCGGGTTTTCAGAGGAGACGCGCCGCAGAAACGCAGTCGGTGCGCGTCGCCATTTTTTCAGCTTTTCCCGCGAATCATTGACGCGCTGCTGTAATTAACATAACGCGACGCGCGCCCGCGCACAGGAAGTACAGCAGCGCGCGGGCACGAGCCTCAGCGTCCCCTACAAAATAAAACCATCAACCGTGAACGCGCACATTCATCTCGGCAGATATATTACAGAATATATAAGATACTGATTTATCTTATATCTTATAAGATTTTAATGTTCACATAGAAACAAATACAGTGTCAAAATAGTGTCTCTTATTAATGGTATATAATATAACATTGTTCATATTATTGATGTTTATTATTATATATTGTCTGTTTCAGTGGTTCCAGATTTGCAATAATTCATTAAAGGTTATTTGCACTCATAATAAACTGTTTTAAACCCATAAAATATATTAAAATACATTTACTGAATAAATATCCATTATCTAACAGGCTTTATTCATGTTTATTGATGATTTATTGATTGTTATTCATGGCAGTTAATAAAGTGTTTATCTTGTGATAAGTGGAGCTGATCTAAGACTAAACACTGACTAAAGTTACTGTACCAGTGACATTTTAACACAAACTTCACACTTGCTGGCATGAGTTTATTCCTGTATGTCTGTGAAAGAGCAGGGATGTGATTTAAACAGACACAGAGAGATCAGCACCAGAAAAGATTTATGTCACAGAACAAAACTAACCGCTGGGGCAACCGAATACCACCAGAACTACATTATGTGATAGATTTTAACACAACATGTTTTAAGAACAATTATTCTGCTGACAGTGTAAAACAAGCTATTAGAGAAGCAAATGGAAAATATATTTTTATTGAAAAATTCATAGGACAAAAACTGAGTACAGTAAAATATTAAAAACAGAAATTAATTCCATAATAAATACAACAATCCCCAAACTAAACAGCGATGAATCCATAATTAAACATTAAGAATTAGGTATCAAAACATCTTTTATTTACCAACTCAAAAGCATTGCAAATGAGATTTTATTTGAAGCACAAAACACAGCAGCTCTCGTCTGATTTAAACAATGCAACAGAGACACATTTTGCAACTTTTCAGTTAATGAATATTCCAGCACTGGAAACGTTTTGCTACACTCAGCTGAAAATAAACAACAGTTCCACGGTTTTAAACATGTTCCCTTCATTCAACAGGCTCTGTGTTCACGAGGACGTGTCCACCACACACTTGATATAGATCGTGTCGTCTTTGCAGTAGGCGTGTCTGGGTGACCTCAGTTTCCCCAGCGGGAAGAACAGAGGGCAGCCGCTGGCCACATTCATCTCAGAGACGGGCCGGTGGAAGGATACGGAGGAGAGGTCCGGACGGAAAGCATCGATGACGTGTTCTCGCTGGTTCTGATCGATGAGGAAGAACGTCACCTGCAGATATTTGCAGGAGAATCAGTTCAGGGTCACAGAAAATGCTGACGACACGTGAGGAACCAACGCAAATTATTCCTCATACAAAGCTGCTATTAAAAGGGTCATTTTTTTAAATTAATTTTTATAATACGACCACGTTAATGTCTTATTGACTGACTGACGACAGCCCTACCTTGTGTTTGAAGGGCCATGAAAGAATGGCGTCGTATTCTCCTTTCATTATGACGAAGAACAGGGAGATGTGTGTCCCTTTCCCGACTCCATCTCCGTTCAAATACAGCCGCAGACACACTTTAAATCCATACCTGGAGGTGTAGAAAGCTGAAAAACATTCACTGTCATTCTCATGTATGGAACCAGTTAACAACTTTTCTCCCCAAAACCAGACAGAGCAGTTACTCTGACCTCACAACAGAAACAGGCCAATGAAAGTGTTTCTCTCTCACTGTTTGTCTGTCAGTTTTGTTGCGTTTACTGAACCTCCCACCAGGAAAACAGCATAATTCAGTCAGAACTGAGCATGAAAACTGAAAGCTTTATTATTTTTTACCTTTTACACGTTCCAACTCAATATTTAACACTGTTGTATATAAATGTCCATTGATTCTCCCTCAATATATGAATAACAACTTATTTATTTAGGGTCTCTGGGGGGTTTTTAAACCAATTTTCAAACCAACTTGTGAAAAAAATTGTTAACTTCAGTCAAAGTTAAAGATCTGTTTCATTACGTACAATTATAATGTAACCTAAGAACATGACTGTGAATCGATAATGATTATTTTTATGGCTTTCCATTAAGTATCACAACAAAGTTTATTTTATGTAGCTACATTATAGGCCAGGCTTAAATGCAATAATCATTGATTATTTAAGCAGGATCTCTGCTCTGTCTCTACATGATACACCCACCAACAGACCCTGACAAAGGTTTAAAACAACCGTGTTAAAGTCATTTTAAAAAGCACGCAGCAGATGTGAGCTGTGATACCTGCTGAATATTGGCTATTCTTGTGACCGATCGCTGCCTCTCTCAGTCTCTGTGTGACATCACACACGCGCCACAGAAAGGTGCCGTCGTACGAGACTTCCTGCTGAGCATCGATGCACTGCTGCAGAGAACTGATGTGAATCTCTTTTCTGACCAACCTCTGCTGCTGCTCGGCCACCTGAAAATCATTACAGCAGAAAAACTACCTGAAGCATCGGAGTGGTTCGCTGCTGAAGCGCAGCATTAACGCATCATAATGGGCCGGTTGGCAGCGCTGGGCGAGATGTTTCGAGAAAGATTTTCTCACAGTGCCGCCTGCCAAATTGTCACACAGATCTATTTTCTACAACTCATTTCCTCAGCCCATCTCTTCATTTTCGGCTCTTGGAAAGTGTCACTTCAGTTCCTGTGTGTTAAATAACTGCCTGATATCGCCGTCACTACGCAGGCGAAATTATTTTTTAGCGTTTTCTGGTGTTAAGATGAGCGGAGGGGCAAATACATTAGTTTCATCTCTAAATGGTGTCTCCAAAAGATAAAGAGGTTCATTCTAACTTAAAACATAAATTATCTAGTCTGGATTTCAAAAGAAAACAAATAGTTGCTACAACAAAAGACTCCTATATGATGATGTAGCTTTGTGGCAACATAAACATGTTAATTATATTCATATCTCAGACTCACAGTATATAGAGCACATATAGAACATATCAAAGCAATGAAATCTGTTGTGATTTGCACACAGAGGAGCACAAGCCTTGTTAAGTAACAGATTTACCACACTGTGCACCGCTGAATGAAAACTCTTTAAACTCAAATTCTGAATTTAAATTGAGCTGTAATGGAGCTGTAATATGAATAATGCATGTGTTCATAAGAAATAAATTAATACATTCAAATTGTACTTTTAATTCTATTTTTTTTTCAGTTTAGATATCTGTGTTCACTGCTTTGATAATATTGACTTGCTGTGTGTGTAAATGTTTCTACATGTCACTCAGTTGAAAGTAATGATGTTATTTACACTGCTGGTGGACTGTTGTATGAACAGAACTCACTTTTGTCTCTAAGTGCTGAATGATCTGCTGGCTGATGTGATTGTCTCTCTCCAGCGCAACTACGCTGAGCTGCGTCTTCTCCACCTCTCGGTTCAGAGCTGAGATGATGTTCTCCATCACCTGAACCCTCTGCTGAAGAGCATCCAGCTGCTGCCCCACCTCAAGTTCTGCCTGATCATCATGGAGGCTGAGAGCTTTATCACTCACTCCAGGTTCTCCTCCGTCCGCCTCCACCTCACCTTCTCTGAGAGACACCAGAGGAGCTCCGCTCCGTCCAGCATGAAAAACCTCCAGGTTTCCATGACGCTCTGTGTCTGAGGAGGTGAAGATGCGCTGAAGATCTCTGGTGACCTCCAGGAGGAGCTGCAGGTGGCCAGCGTGACTTCCTGTCTCATGTTCTTTGACTTTGTCTGCGTTACCCTGAAATGAAAAGATGATGTTGCAACAAAGACAACATTCAGGTAATAATTCATTTATCATAAAGAGTTCAAAAGTACTTAAATGTTTTTAATTCACAGAACATGTTTTTAACTGACGTACAGATACTGTTTTTTAAAACCAACCTTAAACGTACAACCAACTTCTGAGAAAAGACACGGCTCTTTCTTCTTTGAGTTGCCCGGGTGATTATTCTACACACAGAAAACAGAAAGATGTTTTTACATTCTTCTCGATTACACAACAGGATACATCATTCAATGATTCACCGGGATTCCACCTTTTGTCGTTTTTCTGTCTTTCCTGTCTTCTTGTCGAGTGAGTTGGTGCAGCTGTGTTTCTGTAAAGACATCAGAAATGTCACATTTAAACACGTGCAACATGTTCTGCATCTGAGGACATTTTAATGAGTAGCTTTTGAGGCTGGACTTCTGCTTTTTTTCTTTATTCCTCTAATCCGTGTCCCGGAGAGCAGATCCCGGTGGGTCAGACGGGAATATTAATATGGGCCGGCGGTGAGCACTGGAGACTCACTGTGGTTTAAACCCGAGCCACAGGACTTTAACCAAGGGCATACTGACCCAAAACTATTGCACCAGGACACAGAAAATCTCATTTCTGGAGCCATTATCACAGAACCCAGTGTGTGTAAAAAGGATTTCACAAATATGGAGCAGCTGTGGCCTTTTGGTCAGTTAACCATAGTTTTACTACAGTTTAAACCCAAAAACATGGTTAAACCACAGTATCCACACACACACACACGGACGCACACACACGGACGCACACACACACGCACGCACAAGCACACGCACAAGCACACTTACCTGGAGCTCTCTCGGGGACAGGACACCTGAACAAGAGGCACATGTGGTCTTGTTGTTGGGACAGCCTCTCTCCAGATGTGTAGCCAGAGTCTTCCTCTGTATCATAACCCCACAGCCGATGTTACAGGGGATCAGAGCAAACTCACACTGACTCTGATGCTCCTGTGAGGTAAAACATTATAAAGCTCTGAGCCACAGTCAATATAAACTGTTACTGTGTGAAGAAAAACATTTTTAAACATCTATATTTCTATATTTCTACAACACAATCTGACCTACTTTCTCTATACACTTAAATAACCTTAAACCTTAAAAACACACACATACACAGCGTTATTTCTGACCCTATGATTTCAGTGGAACACATTAAACCCACACACAACCTACATTTTTCCATTCTAATACGGACGGCAGCAGCAGCACAACGTTTTTATAGAGTCTTCTGAGAACAGAAGAAGGTAAAAACAAAAGACGTCCATTAAGCAGCCGTGAGGGTCAAAATCATCGAGACCTTACAGACTCTCCTCTACAAAACTCTGACCTCTAAGCGCTCTAGAACAGGCTTCTGAAAGGCTAAAGTACGAGTTTAAAATTGCCCAGTTTAAAGTGAAAATCAGCTTTTCATTATCGCCCTAACATCCCTGTTTCACATAACAAACGCATGCACAAATTCCCATAAAACATCATTTTGTGGTTGAAATGAAGCACTGCGATTCTTTAATTCCTTTAAGACTTCCTGCGATTTAACAATGCGATTAAACAGAAAAGCTACAGTTGCTAATTTGGTCCACATTGATTTTGACTCATGTAAAGTGTAAATGACATTTGAGAATTCCCCAAAGCACTGCTGGGTTTTACATGGATGTGTCCCAGAATCAGACACATAAACTGAACGTTCTAAAGCGGGAATCTTTAGACAGTTTAGAAACCAGATGTCCTACAAGGTTCAATGCATAAGAATTAGTATCAAACGGAGAATAATTATGTCATTTCTGTAACAACAACAGAAAAGTACCTCAAAGTTCCTCAGGGTGCTTCTCCACGGACAGCCTTGATTTGCGCAGTGAACCTTCAGCTCCAGAATCTCTTTATTAATGGCCGCGTCGTTAAAAAACTGCAGTTTGAACGAAAGGGGAAATTATGGCAACTTTCCGAAACTGAGTCACAATGTTTTCCCTGTCCTAATCTCTTTTACCTCCAAATGACAGACGAACATGAGCAACAACACAGCTAACACAGAACGTTTCCCTAAACTGTCTTTTAAGTAAACTACAAAAACTAAACTGTTTTAGGAAGATTGAAAACATCCAGTTCTGTATTAACGTTATTGTTGTTTTAACTTTTAGAAAACATTTGACAACGTTGTGAGAAACGATCCACTGTTAGAGACAAACAGACAGATAATACAGCATATAGTGTATATAATGTATACAGTACAGTATATAATATCTGTACAGTGTATATGTATTGATTACTTGATCGAGGGTCAGAACACTAGTGTCATTCTCAAAGCCGGGATCCTCTTCTTTACATTTTGTGCAAACCAGATCCTTGTTGTTCCTGTAAGAAACAGTAAATATATCATTATATCATTTAACACATTCAAACCACATTTTACTTTCACTTGTGAGACTCACATGGTTGAAGTTTGAAGTTTGCTACCCAGCTAACAAGTTTATACGGTGGACGTTTCACTAACTTTAAGTAACAAAAACGCTAGAAATGTTACTTTGAACGTTATAGGAAGTTTTACAAACGTTGTGTAAACGTTATTGCTCGGTTAGGAAAAACTATACATTTATCATTTACACCTTAATATAATTTAAATACAACTTTTTACAACTATACAAACGAACAACGTTTTTGATATATGATACAAAATGATAAAAACCTCGACTAACGTTACTGCAAGGTTCTTTGAGAACTTTTAGAGAACGTTTCCTGTTAGCTGGGTTTTCTCATAAACTTTATGACTATTTTTAACTGTTTTATTAAAGCTGTTGGGTATCGTAACCCGTGGTGTGGTGGTCGCGCGCACCTGCGCCGGGGGTCTCACCTGAGCAGCCAGTTGACGCACGCGAGGCAGTAGCGGTGGCCGCACGCCGTCTGACGCGCTTTATTCAGCACGTTTCTGCAGTTACTGCACAGGTACTTTTCCTTGGGCAGCTCGTCGCAGATGCTTTGAGGGAAACCCGACGGGTACTCGTTCTCGCCCGGCGTGGACGACCCCCCGTTCACCGGCGGGTCGGAAACGCGCACGGCTGCTCCAGAAGCCATTGGGTTTCAGAGGTGGCGTCCGTGCGAACGGCACGTTATGGTGACACGTTCACATGCTGTGACTTTTGCGTTATGTACCCCAGCGAGACACACGAAAAACACCACGGGGTTCCCCGTCGGCCACCCGGAAACACTGCTGCGCTCCTGCGGCGATTGTTTTCCGACGCGTTTATGACAGTCGCGTTATTGTGTTGGTTTGGTTGGGAATCGACGCATAAAGGCTTCAGTGTAAGAAATGTGGACATTTAATCAGCTGCGTTGCTGAGATCAACGCAAAACGCGTCTGAGCGCAACGCGGGCGCGTCTCCAAACGTGCAGCGCCGCGCACCTGCTGCGCGGAGGAAGACGCGCGTGGCAAACGCGTCGATGTGAAGTTTTGGGTGCTGCCCGTGCAGACGGTCACCGAGCTGTGAGCACAACTTACTTTTTAAAGTTTAATCGTCGTCTTTCTTAGAACTGGACCGCGTCATATCCGGTGACGCGGAAATTCCCCCGTGTAAAAAACTACCTGCGGTTCACATGCGCCTGTTGTCAATCACAGGCGTGACGTCAACACGTCTGTTCGTCTAACTGAGATAAAAATGACGTCCCATTGCTTAAAACCAACTAACAACACCATTTGGTAACACTAGTTAATGGTTGTTTCAACTCTTATTAATGCATGTTTTAAATCTAAAGCTGTATCTGATAAGTTAACCCATCTGACACAGCTGTAGGTTGTGAGATGGTTGCAGGAACGTTCCTGTTGAAAAGCAGAAAGTTTGAGTGTTAGTTTGAAACGTATTAAAGTTTTTAAAAGCAACTTTTAAAAATGTTATACTCACAACTTTAGAACAACGTTTTTGATAAATCATGCATACAAAACGTTCCCCCGTGTCACTGTCAGATACCCCACATTCACATGTATGTATATATTGACTTGTTATTCATCGTAGTATTT